>SNQJ01S0016280.1:0-39711 GCA_010110895.2 Picea sitchensis | reverse complement strand
AAAATATATATTTTTAGTGATTAACAACTTTATAATAATTAAAACATGCAGATTGATGTAATGTGTGAAAGGGAGGAGAAGAGAGAAGGGAGTTCAACGACATATAGCTCCAGAAGGAAGGATTGAATATAGCCCGATAAATCATCAATAAATTGTCTGAGGCTCAGCCCTGAAACAATAGTCATAGTGGTGGTACAATCTATCTATAAGCAAGTGTGATTCCAGTGAATGCTTGGAAGGCGGTGGAAAAGCTCTTTTATAATAATTAAAACATGGACTTCGCATAGTGAATAATTCGCAACGTTGCATTTTCATGAAAATTTCCCCACGTCGCAATGTCATAAACATTTCTCGACATTGCAAATGTGAAAAACATTTCTCAACCTTGCAATGTGATGAACATTCCTCAATGTCACAATGTAACAAACATTTCCCAACATCACATTCTAACAAACATATTCCAACATCTCAATGTAACGAACGTTTCCCAATGCTGCATTTTGACAAGCCTTTCCCAATGTCCCAATGTCACGAACATTTCCTAATGTCACATTTTCATGACTGCTTCCCACTGTCACAATGTGATGAACATTTCTCAATGTCACAATGTGGCAAACATTTCCCAACGTCGCAATGTGACAAACATTTCCCCACATTGCATTGTGATGACCATTTCCCAACGTCAGAAAAGAAAAATATGATTCTACAATTTGTCGAGTGTTTCTTGAGATCGCATTGCAATGATTTATTACCAATGTTGTTTTTTGATGAAATATTCTCGACGTCGCAATGTGACGAACATTTTTCAACGTCACAATGTGACAAACATTTCCCAACATTTCATTGTGACTACCATTTCCCAACATCACAAAAGTAAAAGATGATTTTACAATGTGTAGAGTGTTTCATGAAATCACATTCTCAGGAATAATTCCCAACATTGCAATTTGCATTGTGATGAAATTTTCCCGACGTTGCAATGTGACGAACATTTCCTAACATCGCAATGTTACGAACTTTTCTCAACACCACAATGTGATGATCATTTCTCTACATCGCAATGTGACGAGCATTTACCATAATCAAAATGTGGTGAACATTTCCCAATGTCCCATTCTAGAGAACATATCCCAACATCGCAATGTGATGAGCATTCAACATTGTCGCATTGTGACAAACATTTCCCACCGTTGCAATGTCACAAACATTTAGTAATTTCGCACTGTCATCACCATTTCCCAACATCACAATGTTACGAACATTTCCCAACGTCGCAAATTGATGAATATTTCTCAATATCACAATGTGACAAGCATTTCCCAACATCGCAACGTGATGAACATTTCCCAACGTCAACCACATTCCTGACGAACATTTACCAACATCGTAATGTGACTAACATTTCTCAATGTGGCATTGTGATGAACATTTCGCAATGTCACAATGTCACAAACATTTCCCAATGTCGTTCTGTCATAAACATTTCCCAATATCACAATGTCACGAACATTTTCCAATGCTCCATTATCATAAAGACCTGTCAATATCACATGAACATAGGTTTTCCCATTGTCATAAACATTTCCATTTGTTGCAATGCGACAAAATATCTGCCAACATCACATTGTGACGAACGTTTCCAATACACACAAACCACCCATAGTCATGGGCATGAATTTGTGTGGTCTTCTATGATTAAAGTCAACCATAGTCATAATCATGGTCAACCTTGGTATCATGGTTTGTCATGGTCATGGTTAATATTTTGTATGTGTTTTTACTTTATCACTTTAATGTAATATTAAAACGTTAATACATTTTTCATATTTTAGTGCTTTATTAATGTGCTAAGGATAACAATCATTCTTGGCAACTATGATATATTAATAATTGAACTCGGATGGGAAGGATAACAATAATATATTAATACTTTATTAATGTATTAATAATTAATAATTATTGATGTATAAATATATTAACTATGATATATTTCAACATTATAATAATGAGTTAATATATTATTATAAGGTATTATTTGTATAATGTAGTATTACATTATTATGTGTCATTAATTTATTAGTATCCTATTTATGTATTACTTTAATGGAGTATAAATACTTTATTAACCTATTATTACTTTAATAATATAATACTTTAATATATTTTTTAATGTATTAGTGTTTTATTAATGTATTCTATTAATAAAATTACTAATTAATTGATACATTACTAATTTTACATTTGTACATTACAATATATATTAATGTATTGCCATTAATTAATTTAGATAATTAATACTTTAAGTTAGTAATTTAAATTAAATTATATTAAGTAATAACTTAATATAATAAATAGTTTAAATTAAGTTGTATTAAGTAAATAATAACTTAATATATTAAGTAATTTAAATTAATACATAAATGTATTAATTTAGTAACTAATACTTAAAGTTAGTAATTTAGAAATTATATTACTGTACTAATACTTTAACAATATTAAGTAATAGATTTTTAATAAATTATTGATTATTTAATATATTAATATATTAATTAAATAATACAATAATTAATAATATATTAATACATTATTACATTAATAATTAATTAATACACTATTATTATATAGGCATTAATATATTAATGGTTGTCCTCATGACATGTTGGTCGTCAATTAGCAAGTGTCATTAATTTTAAAAGGTGGCAAATGACGTCAATCAACGTCATTAATTTTAAAAGGTGAAAAATGACGTCGATTAACATCATTAATTTTAAAAGATGGAAAATGACGCAGATCCGCATATATCAACCACTTTTATAGAGTGGTTGTCACTAGTAATAATAACAATGGTAAGTAGCCTCTATCGCTTCATTGGCTATTTCACATTATTGGTTATTTTGAACTATTTTGATTGAGATCAAGTGTTGCTGGCTAATAATTCTTAACAGCTAAGGTTGCTTCCCGGGTCTACACCAAATTGATTGCAGTACTTGTTATAATAACTGGTGTGGTCATTAACTTGGTCGATGTTTCCACCGTTGCATTCTATCGCTCCGTTGATTGCTTGAATGGTTGCCCTGAATCCCTGATCGGACGTAATAGCGGTGTGGAAATTGTTGTTCACATTCCAAAACCAGAGCGCAGTCTTCCACAAGGTTAGGTCATCTTGAGCCACCAATCTAGGGTTATTCACCAGATATGTGCCCAGATAAGTTCCAGCTGCACCATAGTTTGCATTTCTGCAAAGTTACTCCAAACAGTTAACGGTCACCAATCATTCAAATTAAACATTAGATCAGAAAAGAATTCATAATTGTTGGCTTATAAACCTATATACATACCCTGTGATTTGCAAGGGGCCACGGTCATAGTATTGTTGTTCGGATGTGCATGGATATTGTGTATTGTTGGAATCACAGTATTCGCTCTTGGCTATCTCCTCCACGTAGCACAGATGTGTCAATCAGTTAGAGACCATATTTGTCAATGTATATAAACAACCAATTCTAAACTCAAATCTTCAATCTATAGATTCATAGGTTATGTGAAAATAATATTAGATACATACTGCTTGTCTCCTGAGCAACGTTGGCGAAGAAAGCAACAATTTCTCTCTTGTTGTCATCGAAGGTCCCTGTTGTGCCAAAGCTAGAAAATGAATTGGTCGCATTAATGAAGTCGGTATATGTATAAAAGGTCTTTCCTGGCAGCAGATAAAATTCCATTGAAGAAATATTGGGTTGCAATATCCCCAACAGCTCCACGGCAGATGGAAAGAGAAGAAAGAGCAAGAGCAAGCCAGAGAATGATAACGCTCACACGGAGATAAGTTGCCATTATTAGCAAGTACTGTCTATAAAAACTGTTTCTAACACTGTCACAGGCACATAATTGTGGCGCTCTGCTCCACTGTGATGAGAAGAGAATTGGAAGCACTAGTTTAAATTTGAAATTTGAAATTTTTTCCCTAAAGCGGGCAAGTTTAAATTTTAAATTTCAAATTTTCAACTGCAGCACGATGGTGGTTGTTGGAAGTTTATGAGTTGTCTTATAAAGTCAGTGCAACCATTAATTCTATGTACTTTAACTCACACCAGCGGGTATGGAAGGCAAAACGAAAATTTAAATGGATGTGGAATGGTTCAGGAAGGTACCTGCAACGTTAATGGGTTAGATGTACAACGTCGATGTCAACCTGATCGCTGAAAATTAATGGGTTAGATGTGTACTGTCTATAAATACTGTTGCTAACACTATCACAGGCACAGAATTGTGGCGCTCTGCTCCACTGTGATGAGAAGAGAATTGGAAGCACTAGTTTAAATTTGAAATTTTCAATTTTTTCCCTGAAGCGCGCTAGTTTAAATTTTAAATTTCAAATTTTCAACTACAACACGATGGTGGTTGTTGGAAGTTTATGAGTTGTCTTAGCAGGTCAGTGCGGCCATTAATTCTATGTACTTTAACTCGCAGTAGTGGTTATGGGAGGCAAAACGAAAATTTAATTGGATGCGGAATGGTTCAGGAACGTACCTGCAGCGTTAATGGGTTAGACGTACAACGTCCATGTCAACCTGATCGCTGACGGAGGAGGTGGAGTGTAGCGTTAACGGGTTAGATGTACAATGTCCATGTCAACCTGATCACTGACGGAGGAGGTGGAGTGCAGTGTTAATGGGTTAGATGTACAACGTCCATGTCAACCTGATCGCTGACGGAGGAGGTGGAGACATCGTTTGGAGGAATGGAATCACCGGAATATCATGCCATGCATGCCATGTATGTGAGATAGATGAAGTACTTGGGTACAGATTCACCTCCACTAAGCAATCATATGCTTAGTGCATGGTGAATAATACTTGTCGTTTTTAAGTCCCCACTTTCCTTTCTAAGTAACTAAACTGATATTATTGTCCCCGGCTCGTCTTTGGTCAGTGGTGTACAGGGGGAGGTCATATGTCGTCTCTTAGCCGAGTTGACTTAGAAGGGAACGTCACGACACTTATGAGTGCTGATGATGAGGTCGTTTGGCAGCCGGGGGGACTTTTCACTAGAGTTGATTCCTTGGGAGGGGATCCACATTCTTTACTCTCGCGTGTATGTGATTGTACCTCTTCCCCAACTCTTACTACTTTCCAGACTCGGGACGCTACACCTTGTCTAAACATTGCCTAGTGGAGGAGCCAAAGTTTGTTCTTGATACTATCTCAGGGGATAAGGGTGTGATATCACCAAGTAATATGAGTAAGTCTTTCAAGCAACCAAACCCTATGAGTGTTCGCAGGAAATTATGGAAAGCTAACAAGAAAATCAAACTCATGGTGTTGAGTTCAGACGTGGGCTCTCGAGGAGACATGTAGGATGGCCCTATGTGGCTTGATTGGCATACTTTATTATAACTATTTGAGTAAGGAGCCAGTCTCAACCTGGATTGACAAACATTAGGTTCCTAAACTTGGTTATGCACCTAAAATCCTTTATCTCACTAAAAGGTGGCTGGGTTTTATTTGTAAAACCCCAGAGGATGCAACCCTTCTTCTAGATTCTCTTTGGGTTTTTGGCGAAAGCAGTTTGATGTTGAAACATTGGCGGGTTGCATTTGACCCATCGACTGAACATTTTCAGTTCTGTCATTTGTGGGTTCTTTTTCCGAGATTACCTTTACATCTCTGGAATGAAGAAACTCTTCGGAATATTAGAGACTCTCTAGGGAAGTTTATTGTGCTCGACAATCAGACCCTCATTACATCTACTAGGAAGATTGATATAATCCTGGTAGAATTGGATATCTATTGCAGGTTACCGGAGGTCTTAGATATTGAATGGTGTGGTCATCAATTTTTACAGAGGTTGGACTATCTTGGTATACCTTTCCGTTGCAACCTTTGTCGCAGAACGGGTCATCTCCGTCGAGATTGTAAAGGTTCGATGGAAGAAGAATTCTCAGAGGACACTTCTATCCAATGGGATTCCCCTGACTACGTTACAGAAGTGGACTCCTTCTGGAACGAGCCTCTTCATTATGGTTCAGAACCTTGGAGCTAGGCGGAGCCCACTGTGACTCTCACCGGTAAGTTAAAAACTCTTTGTCCTACTTTATATTCTACTTTAACTATTTGGGAAAAGGATTCTTTAGATACTTCTCGTTGGATTTATTTATCCACTACCAAAAATGAGGGGCCTACCATGGGTGACAGGGTAGTAACTAACCCTACCATAGTGGAAAAGGCATGACCGACTTGTTTTGTTTCCTTTCCGGTGGTTGATTCGGGGGTACAACCTACACCTTTAACTGAGCCTCCTGCTCTCTCCCCCCTGAGAGTCATCAGACTAGACTGTTTGATTTGTTTACTGCCCGAGATCCAACTCATACCTCTTCATATTCGTCCTTGGAGAAGTTGGATAAAGCTATGATTGAACCTTGTTTTAGAGAATCTGAGGAGGATGATTCCACTCTCAGTGTTGTACTAGACTCTCTGATCCCCTTCATTCGTGACTCAAACGCAACTGTTAAGTTGCCAGTTTACCTGGGAAAGGTTGTTCATGTTTCATCTAGTGGAGAAGGGGTTGGTACTTCTCTTACATACACTGAGGGGGCTAGGAAAGAATTTTCCTGGTCACGGGGCCTTGGCATCGAACACTCTCCTATAAAAACCCAAAGCATACAAAAAAAACTGGCGAGTTTGAATTCACAATCAGGTGACTCTGTTCCTTCCTCCACTGACAGTGGGGCTCTTAAAGCAATGAAAGCCCCGGGGAGGGATAAGTAATGGTGTAACTCTCTTTAAATCTAAGAGCGATTGGTGGCACCCTAAAATCTTCCTCTGTTCGTCGTCTGCTGATCGAACTCACCTAGACATTGTATTTCTACTGGAAACCTTGGTTCACGAGCAAAAAGCTAGATATTGCATGCATCTTCTTCGTCCTTCATTGGTTTCAAGTGTTGTAAACTGATTGGGTACTTCTGGAGGTTTATTAGTCTCTTGGAACCCAAACATTTATGATATGGCTCCTTACCTTACTATTGGTGGTATTCTATTAACAGGCAGGTGAGATATCTCATTGCTAAATATATATGGCCCTTGTTCGGATCGGAAACACTTTTGGAGCTCGGTGGCAAATAGTGGTCTTTTGTCTCTTAATAATTTGATCATTGTTGGCGATATGAACATTACCTTCTCTCCGAATGAGGTCTGGGGAGGTTCCTCACTTCCTGGATCGTCGGATGGTTTTTACAAAGATTTATTTCTTTCCAAAATTTTGATAGATATCAAACCTGCCAAACTAGTTCCTACTTGGCGGGATGGGTGATCTGGTCCTGAGGCCATTGCCAAGAGATTGGATAGATGTCTTGTTTTTTAGGGTTTTTTATCCTGCGTTGGCATCTATAGATCCTGGGTGGAGTTTCAATTTATTTCTGATCATGCCCCTGTCTTAGTACAACTGGAGATTCCTCCCATTTACAAAGCCTATCCTTTCAAGTTAAACTCCCATTGGTTGCATGAAAATGATTACGTGAAATTAGTTCATAAGATATGAAAGGACCCTATTTTCTTATCCGAAGGTGGAAGACAATGCAGAATAGTTTGGAAATTAAAGGTCTTGAAGACTCATACTAAATTATGGTTTAAGGAAAGCATTGGCAGGAGCAAGGCTCACCTAGGGACATTAGAATCTAATATAAGGGATACAATTGTGAAATTGGTGGGGGATTCAACAAATTTTGAAGCGGAAAAACATCTACAGCAGATGGAACTTGAAAGGAATAATATTTTACTTGGTTTTGAAGAATAGTGGAGACTTCGCAGGGGATCTGGATCCAGAGCGGGGTCAAGAACACAAAGTTTTTTCACAATTATGCAAATCACAGTAGGATTCGAAAACATGTTTGGGAGATCACTGATGAAAATGGGTGTACACTCACAGATCAAGGAGCAATAAAGGAGAATGTTGTTCATTATTTCAAAAAAGTTTACACAGCTCCGATTATCTCGAACACTATTGAACAGGTCAAGGTTACTGGTCTATTTCCCCGGATGGTAAATGATGATGAGTCTTGTTCATTGTACAACCCAATAAATATGGAGGAATTAAGGTTTGTTTTATCTCTTTTAAAAAAAGATAAGAGTCCAGGGCCTGATGGTTGGACGGTTGAATTTTTCACTTTCTTTTTTGATTTAGTAGGGGAGGATCTCCTTGAGATGGTGGAGGAATCACGACTGAGAGGTTCTATTGTTGGGAGCCTAAATTTGACTTTCCTGACCCTTATTCCAAAGGCAAACAAACCATTTACACTTGAATATTTATGTCTGATATCATTGTGTAACCTCTGTTACAAAGTAATCTAAAAAATCATTGCGAATCGGATAAAACCAATCCTCTCTAGATCACTTTCTGCAGAACAATTGGGTTTTTTACAAGGGAGGAGGGTTCAAGATGCTATAGGAACAACACATGAGAGTATTCATAGCATAAAAAGAAAGAAATTAAAGTCACTTGTTTTGAAATTGGATCTGCGGAAAGCATATGATTGCATTGATTGGGATTTTCTAAGGTTGACTTTATTAAAAGTGGGCTTTGGCCTCCATATGACAAAATGGATTATGAGCTGCGTAATTTCCTCTTCTTATGCAGTTTTACTTAATGGCGAGCCATTCAAATTTTTCAGAAGCGACAGAGGATTGCGCCAAGGCTACCCATTATGTCCATTACTATTTATTTTGGTAATGGAAGGCCTCAACCTTTTATTAAAAGAAAGTAAAGGGGAAGGCAATCTATCAGGTATAAAAGTGTTAAGAATGATCAAAATTCTCCATTTATTATTCGTGGACGATGTCCTGATTATGACTAAGGCTACATTACAAGAATGGCTAGAAATTGACAAAATCATCAAGTTATTCTGTAAAGCTTCGGGACTCATGGTTAATGAGTCAAAAACTATTGTACATTTTGAAGGGATTTCCAATGCTGACCTTGTCCCTTTTAAGTCATTTATTCCTTATACTTTTACTGATCTCTCTATTGGTTTCAACTATCTTGGATACTTTCTACAGATTGGAGTGTATAGGACGGGCAATTGGAATTGACTAGTGTCCAAATTGGAAAAAAGGATTGGACTATGGTGCAACATGTGGTTGTCCTTGGGTGTTAGATATACTTTATTAAATTCAGTTCTAGAGAGTCAGTTGATATATTGGATGTCTATGGAGACCATCCCTCACTCTGTTTTGAACAAGATCCAAAAATTGATGTTCAATTTTCTCTCGAGTGGTCACAAAGAAACTCAACAATATCACCTTTGCAGGTGGGATCTTCTTTCCAGACCAAATAAGTGCGGTGGTTGGGGATTTCGCAACTTATTTCTTTTTAATATAGCCTTGACGGTAAATACTCTTTGGCATGTGCTGAATCAGGAAGGTATCTGGTATAAATTATTAATGGATAAATATATGCCCAATACAACGGTTATCAATTGGTTTAGATTGACCTCCTACAAACTGATTTATGCGTCAAGGATTTTGACTAGTCTTATTAGATCGGTCTATGTGATTACCCATTGGCTAAGCTAGCTTCCAGGTTCGGGACACCTTATGTCCATTGGCAGAGATCGGATATTAGGTCTGGGTGACAACTCCCTTCTCCTGGACTCACTTATCACTGATTTAAGACATAAAATAATTACAGTTCTTACTCAAGCAAAAGTTTCACGGGATACCTTTACATATTCCAAAAACAGGATAAGTAGCAAGGAGTTGGGTTTTTCAGGTAATTTGGCATTTTAATGGGACTCTTATTGTAGAGAGCTTATAGGCATTGGTGTCTCTCTCCAAGATACAACTGATACATTGTTATGGACTATGGGTGAATCTTCAGGAATCATCTCAGTTAAAAATATATATTATGCTTTTATATCTACATAGAGATATCCGATTGGGAGTGGCTAGCGGTTAAATATTTGGAAATGGGACATACAATTTAAGATAAAATTATTCATTTGGATGGCAAGGGAAAACAAGATTTTATCCTGGGATATCCTACAAAAAAAAGTTTGGGAGGGCCCTGTCTTTGCTACCTTTGCAAACAATGTACTGAAGAAAATAACCATTTTTTCATCCATTGTACCTTCACCAAGTCAGTCTGGGGAAGATTAAATCTTATTCTGAAGATAAAAAAAAATTAGGAAGGGTATTCACTTTATGAATGTTTCTTCTCATGGACTAAGGACAAATCCGTTTCTCCAACTTTGGTTGCTCTTACCTATTGGTATATTTGGTTGGAGAGAAATAAAGTTATTTTTGAAGATGCATATCCTTCAGTTTTTTCAGTGGTCTACAAGACTCTCGGATATCTCAACAGGTTCCCCTCATCTCATAAATCTATTCCATTAAGAGCTTTCTCGATTACACAACAAGTTGGCTCCACTATTGCATGTTTCGATGGGGCTGCCATTTCAGGAGGCAAATAATGTGGAGTTGGTGGTGTTATCGAATATTCATATGAGACTGTATATAGATGGTATTTCAACTATGGAGAAGGCACTAATACAAAGGCCGAACTTTTGGGAGTTTGGGCTACTCTCACTCTTGTTAATCATTTGTCTATTCAAAAATTACAGATATTGGGGGACTCAAAGGTAGTTATTGATTCGCTAAACCATAGAGGTAGACTATAGGCTATTTCCATTGAAGGATGTAATCTCAGAACAATGGATTTAACCACTTTATTTTAAGAAATTATCTTTCATCACATATTCAGGGAATTTAACAAGGAGGCAAACCAATGATCAAAACAAGCACTCTTGGAACCGGAAGGCAGATTATCATATTATAGGTGGGAAAATGGGGCTGTAAGACCTCTTACACATATCAACCTTTTTTGAATCCTTAGTTGAATCTGACCAGGACTGCTTTCCTGCTGGACACCTGGTCATTTGAATTGGGTTTGTTTTCTTTTGAGTAGATGAACTTTTTGTTTATATTTGCTAGCTCATTAAAGCATATATCCATGGAGGTTTTTAAGGAAGCTATTTTTGGATAGTATTTCATGATTTTTTAGTGCCTAGTCTGATATGTATTGATCGAATCCTTGTCATGGATCTTTGATGATGTAAAAAAAAGTATACTCTAATATAATTTTGAGTGAATTTTCTATTGGAAAAAAGTGATCCTTAAACATACACGTCAACCTCGCATCATAATCACCTATGACCATCTGAAAACTGTATAGCAAGAAGTTACTTACCAGTGACCAGGGGGTCTATTATATTAAGTTTAATTTATTTCATTTAATTTATATATTAAAGAGATTGTAATGTTAGTGAAGCCAAAATTTACCGATGGGATTGGGAGAAATATAATGCAAGGAAGGCAGATGGAGAAGAGAAGCACATTCCAAGGAATACATAAAAGAAGAAAATAAACCTTTAAGAAGAAGGATAAATTATTTTTAAAGATTTATCCCAAAAAAGTGGAGAACATTTTAAAAAATTGATGAAAAGAAAGTTACTTCAAATGGAGAATATTGTTTTACAGAGGTATTTCTAACACTCATTAGGGTTTGATAATGTGATAATAGTGAGATTCAAAAGAGAATAGAATTTGATCATGTGAAGCTAGGGTTTGTGATATGCATTTAAAGTTTAATATTGAAAGTTTGCAATGTCCTTTAATTTTATTTCAATCTTCAAATTTAATTTAACAATAAGGTTTGATATTGTGATAATAGCACAAGAGTAAAAAATAAGTATAGGGTTTGATAATGTTGTGATAATGTTTAGATGGGTTTAGGCTAGTGTCCATATGCAATACACAATATTATACATAAGCAAGGGATAGGAAGAGAGAAGGTTGTTGGAAGACTAGGGAAGGAAAAGAAGAGAAAGGGTTGTTGAAAGAAAAAATTTCATGATGGTTGAAAAGCATCTAAAACACAATTTGGTTAAATTTATCTGTGTCCTAAGTGGGAAAAGAACATGAAATTTTTATAGGCCAAGGTGTTGGGAAATCGATCTATGGATAAAACCACTCCATGCTCAAGTTGAAGGTGAGACTTTGTCATGCAAATACTTGGTAGTTAACAATACCTACAGGCAACACATAGAGAATGGAGAGGAAGTGGAAACAACAATGAACGTGGTCCTGCTAGAATACAGGTGGAAATGGTTGAGGAAGTGAAGAGTAAAGTGATGGGAGAAAACGGTGGAGGAAGTGGAGACTAAAGCGATGTGTGAAGGATGTGGGGAGTAAAGCGATACGTGGAAAAAGTGGAGAGTAAATCTATAAGTGGCCAAAGATGTGGAAAGTAATAACCGTTATTAATTTTCATATTTTAAACAACACGAACTTTAAGCCATGAAATTTGGGTCATAGATTTGAGGAAGAATATTCGACAATAATGCATTTCATGTCCATCGATTAAACATTTTTTTTAAATTATAAATCTCTCACCCGGTTTCCGATATAGGGATACCTATTGACGAAATAACATTGATCAACTTTTGGTTTAATTATATATTTTAGATCATGTTCTATACCTTGATTCATTTTAGACCATGATTTCTACTTTTTCTCTTAATGTACTTGATGTTATGATTAGTACTTCATAATCAAATGTTGTTTGAATGCCAAGGGGACAAATGTAGTGCAGTCACATAGTCTTGCATATACATTTATCTCACAATGATATTATATTCAGGTGCATTGTTTCATAAGCCCTAATTTATTTTTAAGTCATAAATTTGCTTGTCATTGGATTCATCAATTAGTCTCAACATCATAGTTTAAGTGTCTAACTAGTTAGGTCCAACACCCTTTATTTAATTTTCATACAATAATCAACATAGGTCTTGAAACTATTAAAGTTGGGTAATTTGTATACTTAAACTCCATATACCATTCCCCACATAATTTGATCTTTGTACAGTGCCAAGTCTCAAAATCCCCATACAATATATGTTGAAAGATCAAAACTTTGTAGCCTAACTCTAACCATGGTAGTGATATTTCCTCCTAGAGAAGTGGAGTGTACGCTAAATCCCGGGTGCAGATTAAATTTTTAAAACTATAGATCACAAGCATTTTGACAACGTGCTCATGTCATATTTTCCCAAACACACTTGTAGGAGATTATGTCATTCAATTTTTCTATTTGGTTTGGTTTTTATGCCCTTGAGACAAATTTGCCATGTGTCCCTGAATAGATTTAGGAAGTGAGTTGCAACTTCCCATAAAACGATAATCGTGACTCGAATCATTGAACCATTGATTCCTTTGGATCTGTGGCATCAAATTATAATTGGGGGCACTCCTCTCATGTGATTCCATGGCCCATAGCTTGCTGTATTCAATAATTTATGAAAATAAGGTTTTGCTTAGTATCATGCAATGCAATTTTTGCATTAAAGTGTCAATTTTGAAAAGTCTATACTAGGAGTATGGACAAAGTGTTCATATTATCTTGCCCAAAGTCACTTGTAGGAGCTTACATCACTCAATTCTACTGCTTGGTTTGGTTTTTATGCCCCTGAAGAAAATTCACCATGTGTCCCTAAATGGATTTTGAAGGCGAGTTACAACTCACCATAAAATGCTAATCGGGAATCAGATCGGTGAACCATCAATTCATTTGGATTCATGACATTGGATTAAAACTAGGGGCACCCCTCTCTTCTGAGTCCATGACCTCGATCTTGTTTTATTTGACAATTAATGAAGCTAGGGTTTTTCTCATTAACATGTAATTCCATTTTTTCATCTTGGTCTTGGCCAAACACACCTGTAGAATCTTATAGAACTCGATTCCGCTACTTGGTGGTGTTTTTATACCCTATATGTGTCCTTGAGACACTTGACCTAAACGCAATAGGGGGCACAAAATGAAAAGTAACAATTGAAAAGATGTCTCATCAGTTGCAGTACATCTATTTCAATAGCACCATCCTCGCCATGCAATCAATGATGTTAAAAGCACAACCCCTCTAAATTTTACCCCCATATCATATCATCTTAAGCTTTTAATATAAGTTGTAGCAATGATGCAATTTATTGCATTATATATGCTCAATTACAACTCTAAGCAATAAGACTTTGTGTGGCATATAGAGTCTTCTTGGATGGAGAGATAAATTGTGCTTCATTTGTATTTCTCCAAATATGAACTTACATATACAATCTTTAATATATTGTGTGACCAATTAATTAAGAAAATAATACATAACATAAAAATGAATGTAAAATCAATCATATACACACGAGCACAATAAATTGGATAATAACTCAACTCAACATCCTTGACATAGAGTTCCATTTCCCATATGTCCATGCCCTAAATTACATGTATATGTAAATTTGTGAAGATGGAAAGACTGAGAGAAAGAAGATCCAATATGACAATTGGACTCCCATATTATGTTGCCAATCCATGCTAGTGCACTTGCATTGAATAAAAACTCTGCTCTAACCAACGCGCCAAGGGGTGTGCCTTGGTATATCCACCTCATTTAATATTTAAGAATGTGTTTCGAGCCAGAGCCGGGGGTAAAAGGAACGTGACCATACTGTACAATACGGCATGGATTTCGAGGTAGATTTTGTCATAACTGCTCGTGCAGAGGGCACAAAAACCGAGACAAGATTTATTTTGGGCCTGGGAGTGTCGGAGTCGGACCAGAGCATGGAGATAGTCATTTTTGGGTAATTCAATGCCACGAATCCAATGGTGATGTTTTTTTTTTTCTAATATGAGCATTATTTTCTGCAACTTGATTTCAGAATGAGGTATATTCATGTATTTGCCAAATTCTTTTGTTGAGTTAATAAAAGAGCCTACCCATTTAAGAGTAGGATCCGGAGACGTAGACCGCTAGGGACGAACTCTATTATCAAGTTTTTGTGTTCAGATATGATGCTTATGTCTCTTCATTTCTAATTTTTCCCTTCTTTAATGGTGCACATTAATTTATGCTCATTTAATACAATTCTTTATAAGTCACGATGAAAAGATCCTGGATCAAATACAAATCTGTCTAAGAATTTATTGAGTACATTATTCATTAAGCACATAAAAGTGACTGGTGCATTGGTTAGCCCAAATGGCACCACCACAAATTCATAGTGACCATATATTGTCCTAAAGACTGTTTTGTGGATGTCTTCATCCTTAATTCAAACCTAATGGTATCAAGACCTCAAGTCAATCTTGGAGTAAATGGTAGCACCCCTTAATTAATCAAACAAGTCATCGATTCTTGGTAAGGGATACTTATTCCTTATGGCCATCTTATTGAGTTGCCTATAGTCTATGCACAACCTAAGTATGCCATCCTTCTTTTTCACAAACAAGTTTGGTACTCCCCATGGAGATACACTAGGTCAGATGTAGCCCGTGTCCATCATTTCATTTAGATGTATTTTGAGCTCAACTAGCTCTGGTGTACATTGTATAGGGTGTTCTAGACACTGACACTGTTCCTGGTGCAAGTTATATTGAAAATTCAATGTCTCTTCTTGGAGGTAGACATGGTACCTCTTCTGGAAACACATATTTATACTCTCTCAATATGGGATGGTCCTCTAGGCTTGGTTTGTCATCCTCAATAGAGTCTAACACTTGTATTTCATACAAATGACATCCTTTTCTGCAATACTTTTTCACTTGAAGTGTTGATATTTGTCTCACTGAGACAAGATTTTGAATCCCTTGTAGGGTTACCTTTCTCCCTTCTTCATTTTCACACTCCAAAGTTTTATCGTAACAGTCCAAATTGGTTTTATGGGCAGCCAACCATTCCAAGTCAATCAGCAAGTCATAAGATCCTAAAGGAAGTATGTTGAGGTTCACTTGGGTGGTAAATCCACTCATAACGAATTGGCATGCTAGTATGACCTCTGTTACTTTTCTTTTGGTTCCAGTGGCTAGTTGTACCAGCCATGATTTAACATGATTAACTTGTTTCAATTTACATTTCTCAATAGTTTGAGGGGAAACATAACTCAAATTAGAACTAGGGTCAATTAAAATGTAAACTAGATGGTTGGAAATCATACATTCCATCTCCACCACTGAATCTTGGTGGTCAGTTTGTTTATTATACAAGTTGAATAAATACATGGCATGCTCCTAGCCACATCATTGACTATGGTAGCCTATTGGATGTTGTAGACCCTCCTACTGTTTTGTTTCCTATATGGTCAGTCTCTCAGCAGATGTTCTTCTCCACAACCCTAACATTTCAAGGGTTCTTTCTTTGGGTTATTAGTCTTACTTGGGGCTGCTCCAAAGGGTTTATTTCCACTTTGAGAGGGGAAATTTTGTTGGTATACACTTTTATTAGGAAGGCTCATCTTAGAACCATTCCCATAGTTCGTAAATCTTAAGGGTTTAAACCCATTTTTCTTGAATCCCGAACTATTTTTCTTCTTCTAGTCCTCGTGTGGTTTTGTCTTATTCTTGAATTGCTCATAGAAATACCTTGCCTTCCATATAGTGTCTTCTAAGGTCTTTGGCTCATCAAATTCAATCATGTCCCAAAAGGAATGAGGTATCCCACCAATAAATCGTTGCATTTTTACCTTTTCATCCTTTATGTAGGGTACATACCTTATCATCTCAAGGAATTTATTGATATATTCATCTATGGTGAGTTGTCCCAACTTGAGTTCATAGAAATCCTTGGTCTTCCCATCAAAGTATTTTTCTAACATATACTTATTTTTGAAGTATTTCTCAAATTGTTTCCATGACAAGTCCTTCTCATGGATTCCTTTCACATTCCTGAGGTCCTCCCACCAAATGGAGGTCTTTCCATTCAAGTTAAATATGGTTATTTGAACCTTTAAATTTTCAGAGTAATCATGAACTTTGAAGTACTTCTTCAAGCCAAGCAGTCAAACTTTTTCTTCTTCCACCTTATTATTTTCTCCATCGAAGGTGGGTGGTTTGAATTTATTGAACTCTTCAGGTTCATGACTCTTGGAATGTTTCCTCTTCTTTCTTTTCCTTTGGGAATGCGAACTAATTTTTCTACTAGAGGATTCCTTGGAGTTTTCGGTTTCCTCGCCGGAGGATTCTTCCGACGAATGTCTCTTGGCTCCATGTTGGACCTTCTTTGAGGTGTTCCTCCTTGTGTGGCCACTTTTAGGGCCATTCTTTCATATCTCAGGTGGACTCTGGGTTTTCTTCGTATGATGTATGTCCACATGACTAGTTGTTGGTCCATGTTGCAACCGCCTTTGTATATATGATAAGCTTTGTAGCAAGACTGCATTAATTTCAGTTTTCTTTTCATGCTCTTTTATCAACCTTTCTTTGTCATCCTTACAACTCTATAATTTTTCCATGAGGCATATTACAGTTTCATCCAGATCCGAAGGGATTTCCACTGCCCTCCTTTCATCAGATTCTCCCTCTCTATTGTAGGAGATTTCCCCCAATTCGTGGTGTGTCACCATCCTTTATGTCGTATTTTTCCTGCGGTCTGTTGACTTCTTGAGTGCTGATAAAACATTTTCTATTAGTTAATGGTCTATTAGTTCATGAAAAACACATAGTTCATTTTTTCCAAACACACACAACAGTAGAAAATTTTATTCCTTTCTTCAGTAGAGGTTTAACTAATCCTCTTAGGAAAGGGGTAAGATAGGGTCTCACCCCTAAAAGTTATTTAAATAATATTTTCTTTAAATAATATTTTTAAGTGACTCGTTCATGAGCCCAAGCAGGCCAAGTGTTGTAACCATGCTATGATACCAATTTGTAACACACCCGACCCCTAAGTACCTTTACTAGAGATGGGGTATAAAAAATTTGCTTACTCAAATCATATTGAATCATCTCTCTGAGATGATTCATCCTCTTCTACTCGCACAGAGATTTATAACGACTATTACCAGGCTCTAATCCGACCTATGATTTACAATTTATGGTTTCCCTTAGTCCTTCGGGCGTTCATTAGTTGAGGGCCACGTGGCACCCACATGGATCCATCTCGTTCGTACCATTTCCAGGTTCCTACCTCCCACAAGGAAGGTCCATCCACTATCTAAACCATTGGTGAAACTTAATTCTCATCTAACACACAAGCTAGAGGCGAATTTGGCGATCGATGCTTTGGCGCTGAACGTCCCTTTTCTTTTCTGCACGCATGTCCTTCGAGTCTCGAATTCCCAAAATCTTGAAGGATCCCGAAATATTTCCACATGGCTCTGGTCTTCGGGCCTTTCGTCTCACCCTTGACACTGTATTACAAACCTCCGGAGTGTCGAAGTCTCGAACTCCCTTTAAATATAAGAGATATTGGTGGCACCCTCAAAGTTTCCTCTGTTCGTCTTCTGCTAGATCGAACTCACTCGGACATTGTATTTCTACTAGAAAGCTTGGTTCACAAGCAAAAAGATAGATATTTCATGCATATTCTCTGTCCTTCCTGGGTTTCGAGTGTTGTAAACTCATTGGGTACTTCTGGAGGTTTATTAGTCTCTTGGGACCCAAACATTTATGTTATGGCTCCTTACCTTACTATTGGTGGTATTCTGTTAACAGGCAGGTGTATTATAAACAAGCGGGAGATCTCATTGCTCAATATATATGGACCTTGTTCAGATCGAAAACTCTTTTGGAGCTCAGTGGCAGACAGTGGTTTGTTGTCTCTTAATAATTTGATTATTGTTGGCGATATGAACATTACCTTCTCTCCAGATGAGATCTGGGGAGGTTCCTCACTTCCTGGATCGTCGGATGGTTTTTACAAAGATTTATTTCTTTCCAAAAATTTGATAGATATCAAACTTACCAAACTAGTTCCTACCTGGTGGGATGGGTGATCTAGTCCTGAGGCCATTGCCAAGAAATTGAATAGATGTCTTATCCTACGTTGGCATCTATAAATCCTGGGTGGAGTTTCCATTTATTTTTTATCATGCCCCTGTCTTAGTATAACTGGAGATTCCTCACATTTAAAAATCCTATCCTTTCAAGTTAAACTCCCATTTGTTGCATGAAAATGATTACGTGGAATTAGTTCATAAGATATGGAAGGACCCTATTTTCTTATCCAAAGCTGGCAGATAATGCAGAATAGTTTGGAAATTAAAGGTCTTGAAGACTCATACTAAATTATGGTTTAAGGAAAGCATTGGGAGGAGCAAGGCTCACCTGGTGACATTAGAATATGATATAAGGGATACAATTGTGAAATTGGTGGGGGATTCAACAAATCTGGAAGCGGAAAAACATCTACAACAGATGGAACTTGAAAGGAATAATATTTTCCCTGGTTTTGAAGAACAATGGAGACTTCACAGCAGGGCAATCTAGATCCAGAGCGGGGTCAATAACATAAAAAAAAATCACAATTATGCAAATCACAGTAGGATTCGAAAACATGTTTGGGAGATCACTGATGAAAATGGGTATACACTCACAGATCAAGGAGATATAAAGGAGAATGTTGTTCATTATTTCAAAAAAGTTTACAAAGCTCTGATTATCCTGAACACTATTGAACAAGTCAAGGTTATTGGTCTATTTCCCCGAATGGTAAATGATGATGAGTCTTTTTCGTTGTATAGCCCAATAACTATGGAGGAATTAAGGGTTATTTGATCTCTTTTCAAAAAAGATAAGAGTCTAGGGCCTGATGGTTGGACGGTTGAATTTTTCACTTTTTTTTTTTTATTTAGTAGGGGAGCATCTCCTTGAGATGGTGGAGGAATCACGACTGAGAGGTTCTATTGTTGGGAGCCTAAATTCAAATTTCCTGACCCTTTTCCCAAAGGAAAACAAACCATTTACATTTGAAGATTTCCGTTTGATATCATTGTGTAACCTGTGTTACAAAGTAATCTAAAAAATCATTACGAATCGGATAAAACCGATCCTCTGTAGATCACTTTCTGCAGAACAATTGGGTTTTTTACAAGGGAGGAGGATTCAAGATGATATAGGAACAACACATGTGAGTCTTCATAGCATAAAGATAAAGAAATTAAAGTACTTGTTTTGAAATTGGATCTGCGGAAAGCATATGATTGCATTGATTGGGATTTTTTTATGCTTGACTTTATTAAAAGTGGGCTATGGCCTCCAAATGACAAAATGGATTGTGAGCTACGTAATTTCCTCTTCTTATGCAGTTTTAATTAATGGCGAGGCATCCGAATTTTTTAGAAGCGACAGAGGATTGTGCCAAGGCTGCCCATTATCTCCATTACTATTTATTTTGGTTATGGAAGGCCTCAGCCTTTTATTGAAACAAAGTAAAGGGGAAGGAAATCTATGAGGTATAAAAGTGTCAAGAATGATCAAAATTCTCAATTTATTATTCGTGGACGATGTCCTAATTATGACTAAGGCTACATTACAAGAATGGCTGGAAATTGAAAAAATCATCAAGTTATTCTGTAAAGCCTAGGACTCATGGTTAATGAGTCAAAAAATATAGTACATTTTGAAGGCCTCTCTAATGTTGACCTTGTCCCTTTTAAGTCGTTTCCTCCTTATACTTTTACCAATCTCTCTATCAATTTCAAATATCTTGGATACTTTCTAAAGACTGGGGTGTACAGGGTGGGCGACTGGAATTGGCTAGTGAACAAATTGGAAAAAAAGATTGGACTATGGTGAAATATGTGGTTGTCCTTGGGTGTTAGATATATTTTATTAAAATCAGTTCTAGAGAGTCAGTCAGTATATTGGATGTCTATGGAGACCGTCCCTCGCTCTATTTTGAACAAGATCCAAAAATTGATGTTCGATTTTCTCTGAGGAGGTCATAAAGAAACTCAGCAATATCACCTTTGTAGGTGGGATCTTCTTTCCAGACCAAAGAAGTGTGGTGGTTGGGGGTTCCACAACTTATTTCTTTTTAATACAGCCTTGATGGTAAATACTCTTTGGCATGTGCTGACTCGGGAAGGTATCTGGCATAAATTATTAATGGATAAATATATGCCCAATACAATGGTTATCAATTGGTTTAGATTGGCCTCCTACAAATAGATTTATGTGTCAAGGATTTCGACTAGTCTTATTAGATCGGTCTTGTGATTACCCATTGGCTAAGATAGCTTCCAGTTTCGGGACACCTTATATCCATTGGAAGAGATCATATCTTCGGTTGGGTGACAACTCCCTTCTCTCGGACTCGCTTATCACCAATTTAAGACATAAAATAATTACAGTTCTTTCTCAAGCAAAATTTTCATGGGATCCCTTTACATATTCTGAAAACTGGATAAGTAGCAAGGAGTTGGGTTTTTTAGGTAATTTGGCATTTGAATGGGACTCTTATTGTAGAGCGCTTATAAGCACTAGTGTCTCACTCCAAGATACAACTAATACATTGTTATGGACCGGGGGTGATTCTTCAGGGATCATCTCGGTTAAAAAAATATATTCTGCTCTTATATCTACATAGAGATATCCAATCTAGAGTGGTTGGAGGTTAAATATTTGGAAATGGGACCTACAACTTAAGATAAAATTATTCATTTGGATGGAAAGGGAAAAAAATTAATTATCGTGGGATATCCTACAAAATAAAGGTTGGGAGGGCCCTGTCTTTTCTACCTTTGCAGACAAGGCACTGAAGAAAATATCTATTTTTTCATCCATTGTACCTTCACCAAGTCAGTCTGGGGCAGATTAAATCCTATTCTAAAGATAAAAAAAACTTGGGAAGGTTTTATCGGACGAATCGATATGTGAGGACACTAACTGATCTCCCTAGATCCACCTGGATCTAGAACAAAACAGGACAGGACGTGACACTTTCCCTAAGTTACAATCATTGAATCTACTATCAAGTAAGGAATAAATGACATACCTTAAGATATAGCTTCGTTATGTCTTTGTTGTTCCTGATTTACCTCAGTGGTCTTGTAACATCGGATCCGCGACAACACGTATCGACCAAGGTGAAAGCGACAATAATACATTCAATGAAGACCTAAACATGTGATCAAGGAATTGTGTAATAAAATACGAGTGATTTTATGGGAAAAGGACATGTCGTTGTATCATATTAAACGAAAGTAAAAGATACAACCAGATCACCTTGATGTCGCAAGCTTGCTTTCGGTGGTTCCTTTCTCCAACACACACATTAGCTCCAAACTTGTATGAAGAAGATCCACTATGGATTGATGGACAAATAGAGACCTCAAGCATCAATTCAAACAAGGTTCCTCGCACAATTCTGAACCTGTTCTCTCATCAATTCTTTATTCAATATTGCTTAACCTTTTCCATGAGAAACCTTTCAATATATAGGAGAAGGAGAGATGGTTAAAGGGATGAGGATGATCCCACTAAATCTGAGAAGTTAGTAGGATGCCAACCATGTGAATGCCAACTCATTTTCTAGAAGATCCTCTTCTAGAACCTTCATAATATCTTCTTCCTTTTTTAGCTTTGAAACAAGTTTGCACCCTGCCTGTAGAACAAACTGCGAACTCCTCGTAGGCCAGGTATATAGAAACCTACAAGAATGAAGGGTTCTTTCACTCTATACCATATGCAGCCTGCGAACTCACTTTAAAAATGTTTTGTGGAAGAAGACAACAATCACTTTTCTCAGGTAAAAAGTCCTTGTGAGAGCCTCAACACAATCAATGTAGAGATATCACTAGAGTGACCAAAATCATGTGTAAAATAATGCCCCCCAAAGTATGAGGCTGGAATCTGTGACAGCCGAAATACTTTGTAAAATGTTTGTGTGTGTCAGAAGCAAGGATCGCACCTAATCGAAAACCTACAAACAATCAAGCATCTGCAGAATATAATACCAGTTCTGAGGTAGGCATTCCCATGCTCCGATCATAAATGTAGATCATGGCCACCAATCATACACCATGGATCCATGTCGTCAAAATGATACATAGCCACCAAGAATACACCATGGATCTATGCGTCAAAAGAATCATATCAGGACATAGCCACACGACATACAAAGTGGATCTATGTGTCAATGCAAATCATAAAAGTCCCATCACAACCTGGATTAAAACGATGAGACCCAAGGTCTTCAATCCCGTCGTATGAAAGTACGAATCTATCCAAGTGATTACATGTGTCGAAGTCGAACATCGTAGAAACCACTTGATTACCGGTCATTGATGAAAACCATTAACAAGTGTGAGGGAAATCACAATTGATATCAATGACTCCCAAGGTACTTAAGTACAATTTGAACGAATATGAATAAATGAGTTGAAGTTGAACATTCGACGGAATCTCTTGATCAGGGACCAATGATGTGAATCCACTGTCGAAAGTGAAGAGACCTGCCATTAAGGCATGTAGTTTCTAAGGTACTAAATGATTTCTAAGTCTTATTCTTGGATAATGTGTTGAAGTCGACGGAAAAAAAACTCATCACAAGAGGGTATTGATGTATCCCCCATCAGTGACATGAAATAAGTAACAGATTTTTTAGGATGATTCAAAATGTGAACATGATTTGAAACTGACACAGGGAAGGCCAACATGGTAAGAAACGACAATTGCAGATGGTTGACTTAATAGAAGTCTTGGCCGAACTTCTACTGAACATATGGGTGGCACAACATTGGTGTTGGTAGCATTGACTCAAGGACGACCCAAGATACGAACTTGCAGAAAATCAGACGAGAGACAAATGGATTTCCCAACCTGGGTTCAAAAAATAAAGGGGGTGCCATGTTCAAGAGCGACACTTACTACCAATTAACATGAATACGAAGACACATCTTTTTCCCAAATTTGCCCCCACCATTTCTGGCAAGTACCTCTTTATTTTTATGCAAGCTTGAGGAGGATAACATATGCCTGTTGATGTAAGCTCATCCTTCAGACAAGTCCTTCGGAGTATGTTTAACAAACTCTAGGAATGAGTGGTGTGGTCCCATAAGGGCCTTTCAATGTTTGTTTAATGAGTCTAAAGATAGAAAAATTGGGGTTTTTCAATGTTTTTAGAGTCTGAAAAACACTTAAAGAGAACTCTCCCAGTTCCTTTTTCGTAAATTAGTTTGATAGGACCGAAAAAGTGATAAACTATCGCCCACCAAATGTTTTCTTCAAATACTTTAACGAGCATGAAAAGAACAATATCGCTCGGCAATCTTTTTGTTTTTATGGAGCATGAAAAGAGCTTGAAGGACACTCCCTAATTTTCGTTATTTTTGTGTTTACATGGCGAGTACGAAAAGATGACAAAAGTATACTCGGTTACGTTCTCATGTATTTACGAGCGCGAGAACGAACAAAGACCGAGCTCGAGGTTTTTCCCACAAAACCCTAAAAAGGTATTTGTACATGTAGAATATTTCCATACACTATGGTTCAAATTCCTAGGTCAGTGATCTGCAAGGGAAAACATACTCACACGGATATTAAAAATTTAGGTTTTAGGAAAAATAATATTAAAATAATATCAAAAAATAGTAAAGAAAATGAATAATAAGGGTAAAACTTGTCTTTATCATTTCATTGTAACTTTTGCCCAAAACTTGTCAATTGAAACTCTTTTTTCCCAAAATTTTCTTGGTGAATTACGAGAGATACAGGCGACTATTTGACAAACAGTCGCTATCAGCTAGGTAAGCCTTCGATCCGTCATATTTTGCATGGATTAAAATTCATTTTTGTTGATAAAAAATATGTTTTTGAGTCAATCTTTTGGCCTAGGGTTCGCACAGACAAGTTCATAGGTGAGCTTCACGGGACCTGCGAGAATGAAGGATTCTCGTAGGTGACCTTCAGCTCACCTGCGAACCTCTCGCACTGTGCGAAAAGGTCACCTTTGAGGGTCGTGAATCAAAATTTAAAGCTTGTTTTTTACTGAGAAAAAAATGTCAAGGAGGTTAAAACAAGGTTTCTAACTTCCTTCCATGGTCTTAATGCAGGTTTGGACTACCAAGATGCTAGAGTGGAAAGAACGAGAGCATGAGGAAGAAGATTTTGTCACCGGGAATGATCCGGGAACCATGGCTGCTCTTTGAGAGTGTGGACTCTTGAAACTTTTTAAGATTCAGAGCATGAGATCCCAACTCAGATTGCTTGAGTACCTAGTCCACATGTCAGATGTGGTCCAATAGGTTTTTCATGTGGGGTTTCACACTCTTTCATTGGACATCGAGGATATCTACTTTCTCACGAGGTTATCTCACTGTGGATCCCATGCAACAGTGATAGGAAGTAGAGGTGGAGGCCTCCCTATGAGAGAGTACATCCGTCGGTATTGCGTTCCTGAGGCAGAGAGAATCTAGGGTAAGGTTGATATCCGGGGAATCTGAGATTTGACTCTACGGACCATTTTATTTACCATTACACGCATGGCTAGGAGAATTTCTCCACACATGGCTCTCTAAAGCTATTTTCAATATGCAATAGAGTGTACTGATCCTCGGGTCTTCAACTAGTCAGATGCAGTTATTCGTAGTATGAAGAGGAAAATGACGAAGTGCAAAAGAGGAAACCTGAAACAATTCGGGTATGGTTCAATTTTGGTGTCCTTCTTCCTTGAGAGGGTCCCACTGTTACGTTTACAGGTAGATTGGGGTTTATTAGCCCCACGAGACCCAAGGATGATGAGGTGGTGTGACCTCATGGCTCGGCATGTAGCGGGTCCCATAATCAAGTATAATGATTCATTTTTTGATTGGTTGAGGCCCCAAATGATGATGGTTGATGACTATTCCTACGTTGGCTTGGATTTCCGAGGAGATCCAGATTTAGTCTTGTTTGAGGGTGCCCAGTGGGGGGACTTAGGTAAGAAGTACACATTTTGTTTTTTAAAGTTTTTGTAAATTTTAATATATAAAATGTTTTTTATGTTTTCGATCCAAAGACTGATCAAAAATCTTTTTTGATGACACAGCGATGGGACCGCATCGACCTCCAAGGACATCTCCTATCCAGAGAAAAGGAGAAGTGGCTCCAGTGGTAGGATTGGGTGCCGAGGATTATGAGGCAGTCGAGCAGAATTTAGAGGGGTTGACAGTAGATATCCCAGACATCTCTATTTGGGAGATCCCGAGACGCTACCAGTGCCATACTGTGGGTGTATCTGAGTCTCTTAGTCAACTGCTTTGTAGGGTAGCACGAGAAGTTGTGTGTTACCAAGAGCATCATCTATGATGCTATTTTGTAGAAGCCATGGGATTCAAATTTTGACATTTTGGTCGTTGGACAAAAACTTTTTGATTGTTATACATATATACATGCGGCTTTTACCGACTTAATTTGCTTTGTGTTATACATATATAATGTGTGATTGGGTTCATAAATGTCTCAGATATGTGTCTAACACATAATTAGCTAATGCATCGGTTAATGTATTTAGACAACTAGGAATGTGTTGATATTCGATATAATCAAAATAACGTTCCAAGAGGTGGATTCGTAGATATACCTGCAATAAAGTAGGACTTTGGATAGCATAGACATTACTTAATTGTAGCACTACTATCTGCGAATAAAGTCATATAACCAGGTGGCGGATACCAAGAGAAATAACATCATTCAATAATTCGATGATGGTGCTATATTCTGCGATATTATTGGTTGCACAACCGAGGCAAACACCTCGTAGACTGACAAGTTCATTTGTGGGTGCATAAATTTCCCATGCAGCAGAAGCTAGGTTCTGAGTACTATTACTAGCACCATTGACGAAGCCAGTGTGGAATAGCGAAGACTCCAACATATGGAAACCAAGCACAATGCAAGGTAAGCGTTCGAGGGTAGAAACTGAATAACAAAGAGCACACTAAAGTAACACACAAAAGTATGGTACAATAAAATACAAGGACTCATCAACAGATGACCTAAGCATAGTACTTATTTAAGTAAATCCCATTTCTGGGCTCACTCAAAGGAACACCATCATAATCTACTAATTCGTAAGCTCCCTTCTCCAACACTCGCTTGACAATGTAAGGACCACGCCACATGGCCTCGAATTTTTCAGCTCTTAGCAAATCACGATCTTGTTCGTAGAGGAGAACTAGATAACCTTCAGAGAAAACGCGTGGCTTGACATATTTTTCATATTGGGATTTGACGTGTTTCTTCTGGGCTTCTATAATTAGGGTGGCATCACGACGAGTTTCGTCCAGTTGCATAAGATACAATAGACGTTCTCCTTCAGCAGAAGTGTTTAGGAGAAGTTCAACGCCTAGTTTTAGAGATGGCATCTCACATTCAATCGGCAAGATGGCTTCTATGCCATAAACTAACTGGAAAGTTGTAAACCCAGTAGCAGACTTGACGGATGTCCAGTAAACCCATAATTCTAAGAACAACATCGTGTGCCAACTAGTCTTATGAATCCCTATCATTCATCGAAGCATAGTAATGAGGATTTTGTTTATTGCTTCAACCTGGCCATTGGCCTGTGGGTAATAGGGTGTTGAGTTTTCATGGTGAAGACCCAACTTTTCAGTAAGTTCGGACATCATGAAGTTTCTAAAGTGGCTACCGTGATCAGTAACGATATTTTGGAGAACACCAAACCGAGCAATGATATGATTGAATATGAATAGTGTTGCAGTCTTTCCCATATTGTCGAATGTAGGCATCACTTCGGCCCATTTCGTGAAATAATCCATGGCTACGATAATGTATCCATGCCCCCCAGCCAAGTGAGGTTTACAATTCATGAAATAGATACCTCATTTAGCGAAAGGTCCTATGGAAATGACAATATGTAAGGGAGTGGGATGATATCATATCTTATTATTATATGTTTGGCAGGCATGGCATTTCTGGACAACAGTTATACAATATTTAAATAAAGAAGGCCAGAAGTACCCTGCTCGTAAGATCTTTTGGGCAGTAGCATACCCAGACATGTGACCACCACATGCTCCAGAATGGCAGTCATTTAAGTCTTTCTCAACTTCGTCAAGGGTGAGACATCATCAAAACACGGAGTCAATCCCACGATGATAAAGGGTATCACCGAGGATAATATACTGATGGGCTTGGTAACATATGTGACAGCGGTTAGTGCTAGACAAATCAGGCCGGAAAGTCTGAGTCTGGAGATATATAATGATATCTCCATACCAAAGGTCATCAGAACTGATCTGAAAAAGGGATTCATCAGGGAGTGAATCTGCTGCTACATTTTTCGCCTCAGAACAGGGAAGGTCACATATCAATTCGGTAAACACCAAGGATTTCTTGGACTTAGCACATTCAAATTCTAAGTCAAACTCCTGGAGTATTACAATCCATTTGGAGTATTTCCCCCCTAGAAAATGGCATGTAATAATGTGTTGCATAGGGTTGTAGTTTGAAATCACGGTAGTCTTGCGTAAAAGGATATAGTGTCGAAAACGTTGGACAGCTTGGACGACTTCCACGGCCAATTTTTCAACATGTAAATACTTGATTTCAGTAGTCGTGAGACTCCGACTCAAATAATAAATGACATGTTCGTTGTGAGAATCATCCTCCTAGACTAGAACCATAGCGATAGTAGAGTCTGAGGCTGCGAGATAAAGGAAATAATCGCGACTATAATTCGGTGGGAAAAGGAGTGGTGTACGTGTAAGGGAAAGCTTTAAAGCTTAGAAGGATTTATTCGTAGGCTCATCCCATATGAATGAAGAACCTTTCTTTAACAATCGAGTAAATCCCAATGTCATCTCAGCGTAATTTGGGATGAAACGACGCAAAAATTTTGCCTTCCCTTACAAACTTTGGATCTAGCATAAGGTAGAAGGAGGAGGAAGATTCAAGATGGCCTCAACCTTCAAAGGATCCACCCTAATTCCCAGACATGACACAATGAAACCCAAAAGTCGGTCGAACTCCACACAAAAAACACATTTATGTGGGTTTAAATGTATACGGTAATGGCGACAATGAAGGAAAATGGCTCGGAGGTGGGTCGGGTGGTCTTGGCGATGCATGGAATGCATCAGTAGATCATCAATATAAGTTTGTACTATGTGCTTTATATCATGGAAATCATAGGACATGTCTTGCCAAAAAGTCACACCAGCGTTCTTTAGACCGAAAGGGAGTTTCCGGTAGGCGAAAATACCCCAAGGACAAATAAAAATGATTTTATGTTGATCCGTGGCTAGAATGTTGATCTAATTATAGCCAGAGAAACCATCCACTAATGAGAAGATTTCACTCCCGTCACAATCATCGACGATCTGGTCGACGAAAGGGGTTGGAAAGTTGTCTTTGGGACATGCTTTATTTATATCCCTATAATCAATGCAAACAAGGATGGTGCCTTGTTTATTATTAATCAAAACGAGACTGGATACCCAATCGGCTAAAGCCACCGGATAAATAAAACCGGCTTTGAGAAGTTTTTTAACTTCGAGTTTAATGGTTGCGGCTTTACGAGGGTGGACTAGATGAAGCCTCTGTCGAACGGGTTTAGCGTTCGGGTATGTCTTGATCTCATGTACAACAATATCGGGGTCAATACCCAAAATCTCTTCATAACTCCAAGTGAAGTCATCACAGAACTCTTGAAAAATAGCTTTGTATGTGACGACCTCATCATCGGAACAAGTGGCTCCTATATGAACATTTTCGAAAATATTGGGCTTAATAGACATGCCAAGTGGAATAGTGGGTGAGATATTACTCAAGTTCCCTTCGTAAAGCATGTCGTGGGTAGACTTGGGAACTAAGGAGATGACGGAAACGGTTTATGGAGTCGAAATCCGTTGGTAATTTTCTATGGTGTGTTGTTCGAGGAAGAGAATGGAGCGATGATGTCCATCGTCCCATGGGATGTTGTCCTCGAACATAACACACATAATCATCTCGTCCATGGGAAAAATGACGTGAAAAGTATAAGGAGATGAATCACCAATAGAGGGGCTAGAAGGGGTTGCCGATTGAATGGCCTGATAGGCGGATTCAACCAGACTCAAATCATTTGTTCGCCATAGCGAAGATAATCACCAGGATCAGGTACAATCCATAGGTCGTGAGACGTAGGGGATTCTCGAACAGAGGTGGAAATCATGTTGATCGAGGTGACAAACGGAGGAGGAATGTCGGGTGGTGGGATTGGGAATGTACCCATCAAAGTAGAATCTTTAAGAAGACCCACATCTACATTCTCGTACCCAAGGGGTGTTTTCTAAATGAAAGGTACGTTGCTAGTACGAGAATCAGAATTAAAGAAGGCCAGTTGATCTACAGTAACCACTTTTCTTTGGTGTGAGAAATGTAACACGCGAAAAAGTGTGGACACAACTGCGTGCATGGAATAAATCCATCTATGACCAAGTAAGAGGTTGTAATCGAGAGGTGCATCGAAGATCTCAACTTCAATGTTGACTATTTTTCCTTCTAATGTAATAGTCAATGAAGGAAGAACATCGTATGGTTTGAATCCAGAGCCATTAAAGGATTTGAGCGTGTTGTGTGATTTAGTTAAGGGAGGAGAGCCAATGGCTTTCCAACAGGCGACAGACATGGTGCACGTTGAGGCACCTTCATCAATAACTGTTCTACAAATGTTTTTGACTCCAACAACAACTTGTATTTGAAAAGCTAGTTGAGGAGGTAGCCTTGGAATGTGATCTTCCAAGTCAAAGATTATCAAGTTTGTATCTGTGGTTGATTCCACCAATATCCTTTAGCAGTGCCCTCCGTTGCGCAGGGAAACTTTGAAGGACTTCGAGAGCTGACATCGTGGAGGGTGCTTGCGCAAGATCTTCTACAATGTTGTAGTTTTGGGCAGCACACACGTGAGGGTTGAAGGAAGACTTTCGAACAATGCCCTTTGGAGGAGGGTGGAGAATTGTATCAAGGTTCGGTCATTTAAGATGAAGAGGACCGTTAGGAGGTGAAGTCGTGGGAGTCGGTTGTGCCAATGAAGGCGGTGTATCATCAACTTTCTCCTTGGAGGGGGAATAATCTTTGGCCCGAGTGGCGATAGCAATGTCGTTTTTCTTTGAATCACCCATGTACATTAGGACGTATGAAGTAGTAGAAGAGGAGGTTTGATCATGAATGACCAATTGAGCCTGTTGCTGAGAAGGGAAAGGTTGTGATAAGACGACAGGTGTAGGAGGTTTCGGGGTCTCTTGAAGGAACTTAGTGACTTCAGCTCGTCTTGGACAATCTTTCGTGTAGTGATCATCACCACATATAAGACACAGATATTTCATTTTACGGTTATCCTTATCATCAACAGGTTGTGTTTTAGTTTTTTCAGATTGGGATTTATTTTTATCCTCCTTATTCTTACCCTTCTTTTTTTTGAATTTAGTTTTACTGGCAGGGGTAGATTGAACGGAATTCACTTCAGAAGTCTTGTCGATGGAAGGGGTGGGAGTTGGAGCATTATGTACATTATAATCATAAGACTTGGTGTTGGTGTGAGGGGTTGACATAGATTTGGCATCAGTGGAAAAAGTGCCAATCAAACCGTCAACAACATGAGAAGCTACTGGGGTGGTTGAGGTAGTTGTGGTGGAAGGACGAGGAGCACCAGGGAGTAAGTCGTAAAGGGTACCCGTCTGTGAATAGACGAGGTCGAGGTACTGGGCACGACTGATCGCTTGTTCTTCGGTGACAACTCCACCCATGGAAATATATCTAGAGATGTCATTCATGAAGGATTTCATGAACCATTCTACCAATAATTGATCGGGAAGATCGAGTTTGATTAAGCGTCTTCGTCATCTCCACTCATGTATGTGATCAGAGATATGAGTGGCTTTACTTTGCTTGAAAGAGCTCAAGATCTTGGTTCCCATTTCATATCAGATTGTCAACTGGTAGTGAGTAAGGAAAGCCATGGCAAGGGTATTAAAGTCAGAGAAGAAGCCTCGTGGTAATTCTATATACCACTTTGTAGCCGAACTAGTAAGGGTTCATTGGAAGAGTCTTAACCTAATGGAGTCTTCCATCAAGGAGTTGGAGGAACACCAAAGGTGATAATTCATGACGTGGTTGTTTGGATCCTCTCCCGGTTTACCATCAAACTTGGGAACGTCTGATGGTAGCTTGGTTGGTATGATGGGCCATTGGGGAGAATGGAGGATAGGGTCGTTCAAGATCCTAGACAAATCAAGAAGGTCCAAAGTGGCCAGAAAGGGTAATTGTCTATTCACGTGGGGGTACTGGTGACTTTGGGGAGGAAGTCTCGTAGATATTTCAGTCGGACTGTAAGCCATTTGCATGTAATGCGAAGATCCGAGCAGATTCGATTGTTGGTGTGGAGGCATGTAGCCCATAGGGTTGTAGCATTGTTCGAAAGTAGCATTGGGTGGACCTGGGTATGGTTGACCTGCACTAGGGGGTAGGAAAGAGCTGGTTTGAGGTTGTTGCCCCCCAGTCAGTTGTTGATTACCTTGGGTAAGGTGGTTTGAATACTGGACCAAGGCTGCAGGTATGTTCTGCCCATGGGGTGGGATAGTTGGGGGTTGTCCTCCAATTGGGGGTTGGCATCCATACAGGGTTGGCTTCCCAAGTTAAATTGTCCACCAACAAGAATCTGCTAATTAGGTGTGAAAGACTGAGTAGTGCCATTAGGACCGGCTCCACTAGCATAAAGCGGATAAGACCCTCTAGAGGGGACATGAGGAAGTGTCGAAATAAAACCGGAAACAATATTATGTCTAGGAAAGGGGAAAACTCCAGAAGATCCGGATGGACCCTAAGTAAGGTTAGGGATAGAATCATTTAATGCATTATACCCAGGGGGAAGGGGCAGGGTAGGTCTAGGTGAAATAGGTGAGCCAATGGGAGCTTGGACAGCCACCGTATTCTTGATGGGGATATTCGTAGCATTTGGGACCATTGTAGAATGGGCCATTTGAAGGGGGATGATTGTGTTTGGGTAAACTAAGTGGGTGTATGATCCGAGGAAGAGATAGGCAGTTGTAAGGATGGTTGGTTCTATGGGTATTGCGTCTGTATCAGACATTTCTGGTAAGTTGGCTTCGACAGATATATTGACACCTGTTTGTGGGGTAAAAATATCCCTCACCATACGGGGTGGGGTTTGAAAGATGTTAATACCCCAAAAAGGATCCTGGCCTTCAGGGCTTGCGAAAGGTTCGGTCGCTATTCCAAAAGTTTGAACAATGATTTCTCCAGATGAATTTAGCTGGAGAATACATCTCGCGGAATTGGGAAGAAGTCGGAGAGATTCTAAAGAATCTATAATTCAGAATTGATCTAAGGAGTCAGTTCTTTCCACTCGTGTAGTGGCGATGTCTTGGACTTCACTCTGTTGAGGAGATCCCTCCAGTGGTTTGGTAGGCAAGGGTTGAGAACCTTCCAGATCTTCTAGGGGTAGTCCTTGCATTCTACATGAGCGACGTGGAGGGTCAATGTTGGTTGAGCTAAAAATCAAACAAAAGAAACTCTATGGCCAACTATGGAAATGAACAACACACACTAATATAATTGAGGAATCAAACCATGCAAACAGAGCCTTCTTATTTCGAGGTCACTAGTTGGTGATGAGATCCAACGTCGCGAAATCAAGATAGGAAGGGGCTGGGCTAGGTTGGAAAAGTTACGTTTACGACCTTCTTAACAGACTTAGGCCTTGGTGCAAGCTTCCACGCAGTAATTATAGATTTACCCTCCAAGGATCCTGAGTGAGTTTGTTCAACGTCAATTCCAAGTACCATGAATACTTGCCCCTCCACAGTCACCTTGTGTAAGACCCTAAGAATATAGGCCACTAAAGTTACCACCAACAACAATAATGCCTGGGGAGACAGTCGGCAATCTGATCCACATGCAAGGGCAGGGTATCAAGCCCGAAATCAACTTGAAAGGCTTCCACTCATCATTGTGGGTATACCTTCAAGCGATCCCTGTAATACGTGTAATCTCTACACTAAGACCAACAAAGCAAGGTGAGTAACTTTGCCAATATCAATGCGACCTCAGGTCTGACCCTTGTGTAAGAAGGGCTTCCCAGGACAAAATGTTGCAAATGGATTTCAACACTCTCTATCACAAGATACTATTGTGTGTTTTGTGCTTTGGAGACTGTGTCTCACAGCCTATTCCAAAGTGATAGCCTAGCTAATGTTGGTGTGAAAGATCCTGGAACATAAAAGTTACTAAGTAAATTTTATGATTACGCAATGTTTTTATGGGTTGTTGCTTACGCGAGAGGAGGATGGAAATGAAACCAATGTTGTTGATTCCTTGACCCAAAAGGATGCAAATAGAGAGGAATGATGCAAATTTTCGTTCAATGAACTCTATCTATAGCAGGGAGAAGGAGTTGTTTCTGGAATAATAGAAGCTATGAAATGTATTTTTCATTCTTGAACAGATGTGTAAACAACCATGAAAATGAAACTTTTTGATTTTCTCTAAAAAAAATAAATTGAATGTAAAATCTTCTTATGAATGATTACTCATCAACAATGGATGGATTTAATTTTTCTTTCGCAAACCAAAACAGGGATGTAAAGAAGAAATCACAAGTAATCAATGAAGATTGATACACTCAACATGCACCCAAATCAAGCTTTCAACGTAGATACAAATAAAAATGACAAGAAAGTAGTTCGTCAAATGCAAATAAACAAAGGACTTTCTAGTCAATAAACAATCTAAAAAACACAATCAATCCAGAACTTAAAAGATTTTCAATCAGACAAGCACTCAGATCTTAGAATCAGAGATTATACCCTTGTCGGTAAAAAGTCAAGAAGTAGGGGCTGGAAAACGATTTAGAATAGTTTTCGATCTCCGAAAACCAATCTATGGCAAGATTTGAATTCAGAAAATAGTCAAATAATGACACAATAAGTTCCTTCCAGATGCTCAAACAAAGTTGGGCATCAAAAAGACAGGACAACTCAATTCCAAACAAAAATTTCAAATGGGTTCACAGGCTAGCTATAGGGTTCAGTGTGAAAATCAGTAGAGTTTGCAGGCTGGACACAGGTAGGGTGCGAACATGTCACACTGGCTTGAACAGTGGGGTGTGAAAATCAGGGGTTTTCACAGGTCTCCAGGCAAGTAAAGTGCAAACCTGTTTGTAATCAAAGAAATTTGGAAAAAAGGGACAACAATCTAAGTGAACTTCTAGGGCCAGAGGGTCTATGTGGATCTCCCACAGACTCAGAGATTGGTTGGAACTGAAAAAGACAGGGTAAGGGAAAATGGCCAACAAAAAACCACAAAACGAGATCTCCCCAGTGGAGTCGCCAATTTTGTTATCGGATGAATCGGTATGTGCGGACACTAACTGATCTCCCTAGATCCACCTGGATCTAGAAAAAAACAAGACAGGAAGTGACACTTTCCCTAAGTTACAATCATTGAATCTACTATCAAGTAAGGAATAAATGACATACCTTAATATATAGCTTCCTTATGTCCTTGTTGTTCCTGCTTCGCCTCGGTGGTCATGTAACATCGAATCTGCGACAACACGTATCAACCAAGGTGAAAGCGACAATAATACATTCAATGAATACCTAAACATGTGATCAAGGAATCATGTAATAAAATAAGAATGATTTTATGGGAAAAGGACATGTCGTTGTATCATATTAAACGAAAGTGGAAGATACAACCAGATCGCCTTGATGTCGCAAGCTTCCTTTCGGTGGTTCCTTGCTCCAACACACACATTAGCTCTGAACATGTATGAAGAAGATACACTATGGCTTGATGGACAAATAAAGGCCTCAAGCATCAATTCAAACAGGGTTCCTCACAATTCTGAACCTGTCCTCTCATCAATTATTTATTCAGTCTTGCTTAACCTTTTCCATGAGAAACCTTTCAATATATATGAGAAAGAGAGATGGTTAAAGGAATGAGGATGATCCCACTATATCTGAGAAGTCAGTAGGATGCCAACTCATTTTCTAGAAGATACTCTTCTAGAACCTCTGTAACCTCTTCTTCCTTTTTTAGCTTTGAAACAAGTTCACACCCTGCCTGTAGAACAAACTATGAACTCCTCGCAGGCTAGGTATATAGCAACCTGTGAGAATGAAGGGTTCTCTCACTCTGCACCATATGCAGCCTGCGAACTCACTTCAAAAATGTTTTTTGGAAGAAGAAAACAATCACTTTTCTTAGGTAAAAAGTCCTTGTGAGAGCCTGAACACAATCACTGTAGAGATATCACTAGAGTGACCAAAATCATGTGTAACAAAGGGTCTTCACTTTCTGAATGTTTCTTCACATGGACTAAGGACAAATCTGTTTCTCCAACTTTGGCTGCTCTTACTTGTTGGTATATTTGGTTGGAGAGAAATAAAGTTATTTTTGAAGATGCATCTCCTTCAGTTTTTTTAGTGGTCTACAAGACTCTCGGATCTCTCAACAAGTTCCCCTCATATCATAAATCTATTCCATTAAGAGCTCATTCGATTACACAACAAGTTGGCTCCACTATTGCATGTTTCGATGGGGCTTCCATTTCAGGAGGCAAACAATGTGGAGTTGGTGGTGTTATCGAATCTTCAGATGCGGCTGTATATAGATGGTATTTCAATTGTGGGGAAGGCAATGATACAAAAGCTGGACTTTTGGGAGTTTGGGCTACTCTCACTCTTGCTAATCGTTTGTCTATTAAAAAATTATAGATATTGGGGGACTCAAAGGTAGTTATTGATTTGCTAAACCATAGAGGTAGACTACAGGCTATTTCCATTGAAGGATGGAAGCTCAAAACAATGGATGTAGACACTTTATTTCAAGAAATTAGCTTTCGTCACATATTCAAGGAATTTAACAAGGAGGCAGACTAATTATCAAAACAAGCACTCTTGGAACCGGAAGGCAGATTATCATATTACAGGTGGGAAAATGGGGTTGTAGGACCTCTTACACATATCAACCTTTTTTGAATCCTTAGTTGAATCTGATCAGGACTGCTTTCCTGCTGGACACTTGGTCATTTGAATTGGTTTTGTTTTCTTTTGAGTAGATGAACTTTTTGTTTATATTTGCTAGCTCATTGAAGCATATATCCATGGATTTTTGTAAGGAAGCTATTTTTGGATAGTATTTCATGATTGTTTAGTGCCTAGTATGATATGTATTGATCGAATCCTTTTCATGGATCTTTGATGATGTAAAAAAAATTATACTCTAATATAATTTTGAGCGAATTTTCTATTGGAAAAAAGTGATCCTTAAACATACACGTCAACCTCGCATCACAGTCACCTATGACCATCTGAAAACCGTAGAGAAAGAAGTTACTTACCAGCGACCAGGGGGTCTATTATATTAAGTTTAATTTATTGCATTTAATGTGTATATTAAAGAGATTGTAATGTTAGTGAAGCCAAAATTGATCGATGGGATTGGCAGAAATATAATGCAAGGAAGACAGATGGAGCAGAGAAGCACATTCCAAGGAATACATAAAAGAAGAAATTAAACCTTTAAGAAGAAGGATAAAGTATTTTTAAAGAGTTATCCCAAAAAAGTTGAGAACAATTAAAAAAATTGATGAAAAGAAGGGTACTTCAAATGCAGTATATTTGTTTATAGAGTTACTTCTAACACTCATTAGCGTTTGATAATGTAATAATAGTGAGAGTCAAAAGAGCATAGGGTTTGATCATGTGAAGCTAGGGTTTGTGATATGCATTTAAAGTTTAATATTGAAAGTTTGTAATGTTCTTTAATTTTATTTCAGTCTTCAAATTTAATTTAACACTAAGGTTTGATATTGTGATAATAGCATAAGAGTCAAAAATAAGTATAGGGTTTGATAAGGTTGTGATAAGGTTTAGATGGGTTTAGGCTAATGTCCATATGCAATGCATAATATTATACATAAGCAAGGGAGAGGAAGAGAGAACATTGCTAGAAGACTAGGGAATGAAAAGAAGAGAAAGGGTTGTTGAAAGAAAAAATTTCATGATGGTTGAAAAGCATCTAAAACGCAATTTGGTTAAATTTATATGCGTTCTAAGTGGGAAAAGCACATGAAATTTTATAGGCCAAGGTGTTGGGAAATCGATCTATGGCTAAAACTGCTCCATGCTCAAGTTGAAGTCGAGACTTTGTCATGCAAATACTTGGTAGTTAACAATACCTACAGGCAACACATAGAGAATGGAGAGGAAGTGGAAACAACAACGAACGTGGTCCTGTTGGAATACGGGTGGAAATGGTTGAGGAAGTGGAGGGTAAAGTGATGGGAGAAAACGGTGGAGGAAGTGGAGACTAAAACGATGTATGAAGGATGTGGAGGTAAAAATATACGTGTCCAACGATACGTGGAAGAAGTGGAGAGTAAATCTATAAGTGGCCAAAGATGTGGAAAGTAATAACCGTTATTAATTTTCAGATTTTAAACAACACGAACTTTAAGCCATGAAATTTGGGTCATAGATTTGAGGAAGAATATTCGACAATAATACATTTCATGTCCATCGATTAAAAAAAATAATTAAATTATAAATCTCTCACTCGATTTCCGATATAGGGATGCCCATTAACGTAATAATATTGATCAACATTTGGTTTAATTATATATTTTAGATCATGTTCTATACCTTGATTCATTTTAGACCATGCTTTCTACTTTTTCTCTTAATGTACTTGATTTTATGATTAGTACTTCATAATCAAATGTTGTTTGAATGCCAAGGGGCCAAATGTAGTGCACTCACATAGTCTTGCACATACACTTATCTCACAATGATATTATATTCAGGTGCATTGTTTCATAAGCCCTCATTTATTTTTAAGTCATAAATTTGCTTGAAATTGGATTCACCAATTAGTCTCAACATCATAGTTTAAGTGTCTAACTAGTTAGGTCCAACACCCTTATTTAATTGTCATACAATAATCAACATAGGTCTTGAAACTATTAAAGTTGGGTAATTTGTATACTTAAACTCCATATACCGTTTACCACATAATTCGATCTTTGTACAATGCCAAGTCTCAAAATCCCCATATACTATATGTTTAAAGATCAAACCTTTGTAGCCTAACTCTAACCATGGTAGTGATATTTCCTCCTAGAGAAGTGGAGTGTACGCTAAATCCTGAGGGCAGATTAATTTTTGAAAACTATAGATCACAAGAATTTTGACAACGTGCTCGTCTCATATTTTCCCAAACACACTTGTAGGAGATTATGTCATTCAATTTGTCTATTTGGTTTGGTTTTTATACCCTCGAGACAAATTCGCCATGTGTCCCTGAATGGATTTAGAAAGTGAGTTGCAACTTCCCATAAAATGATAATCGAGACTCGAATCATTGAACCATTGATTCCTTTGGATTCGTGGCATCAAATTATAATTGGGGGCACTCCTCTCATGTGGTTCCATGGCCCATAGCTTGTTGTATTCAATAATTTATGAAAATAAGGTTTTTCTTAGTAACATGCAATGCAATTTTTGCATTAAAGGGTCAATTTTGAAAATTATATACTAGGAGTATGGACAAAGTGTTCATATTATCCTTGCCCAAAGTCACTTGTAGGAGCTTACATCACTCAATTCTATTGCTTGGTTTGGTTTTTATGCCCTTGGAGCAAATTCACCATGTGTCCCTAAATGGCTTTTGAAGGTGAGTTACAACTCACCATAAAATGCTAATCGGGACTCAGATTGGTGAACCATCAATTCATTTGGATTCATGACATTGGATTAAAACTAGGGGCACCCCTCTCTTGTGAGTCCATGACCTCGATCTTGTTTTATTTGACAATTTATGAAGCTAGGGTTTTTCTCATTAACATGTAATTCCATTTTTTTCATCTTGGTCTTAGCCAAA
>SNQJ01S0016279.1:63613-73975 GCA_010110895.2 Picea sitchensis | reverse complement strand
AAAAAAAGTGGAAACATTTTGTATAAGAAAATTTAAAATATCAAAAAACCACCTAAAAAGGGGGAGTGCTACTAGTAACACCATTTTTAAAAATGGGGTAAAAACTTGACCTCCCAAAAAACAAGAACTTGTAGAGTTCTCGTTAAGTTGGTAACTATGTTTCCAACTACTCTTGGTATTTAGAGTATATAACTTTATAACATATCACTTTGTTTTTTTTCCTTAATAAGCGAAGATTTTGCTTGAAACATTGAATTCAAATTCTTCATAGTGTTAAAAATCAGAAAACTAAATGGCTAACTATGATAATTGCAAAATCGTACAACATATTTAATAATTACGATTGGCATTTAGTAAAACCAATTTTGATCAATCAAACTTTTAAAAATTTGACAAGGAATTAATTAATTTATTTCAACATTTTATTTCTTTAATTCAAAAGATAAGAGAAAGACTTTCCTAATATTTATTTATATATTTATAATTAATATATACAATAAAAATATAAATTATAACAGAGTTTAAATATAATATATAAAATAGTGTTTACTCGACATGAGGTTAAATAGTAAGAAAGGGTAGTCCATGACCTCATATATTGAGACTAATGTTATATGTTACTAGAAAGCACATGACCCTATTAGAGGTAGCCTTGATGATGACCATAAGGGATATTATATTTTTTGTGGATACTATTTAGGACAAAACTATTTCATGGTCCTAGAGTAAGACCAAAAACTGTGTCTAATTAGCTAAGAGCTTGTCTTCCTCAATTATAAGGAAACATATCAACGACCAAAAACCCCTTTAAAAGAAAAGAAAAAAAAAAGAAAGAAAAAAAACAATTCAAAAAAGCAAATTAAGACTCAAATTTTAATCAAAGCCGAAAACAACCGGTAGCGATACCTTTCAAATTTCATTTATTAATGAAGTCATACAGTTAAGACATCCAAACCCTAAGTAACTCACGTTTTCACTTCAGTTCACTCGTGTCACCAAATCATCTAGGATTTTGGCATTGGATAGTGAGTATTTTAGTCAAACTTTATTTTTGTTTTCAAGTCTTTCTTCAATATTTCAAATTTATTTTTAGAAATATTTAAATAGTATTAATTGAGGCAGCTATTGGAAAATCCTCAAAAATCTATTTTCTCTATAGGAAATTTGTCAATATGTACTTACTAACGACTCAACCCATTGTTGAGGTGAATCACTCATTGTTAAGGAGAAAAATCACCAGCATTTGGTATTTCTCCTTAGCGGAAATACTGGTTATAAGTAATAATTAATTTGTTAGAGAAAATAATTAATTTATTATACTTCTTATTAGAATATGGCCACTTCATGCATGCATAATGGCCAAGTATTTTTAATCCAAAATAATCAATAAATATCATCAACTTGATGCCAAATGTGTTTCAAAAATTTCTGTAATTTTGGTTACAGGTGAGGAAAATGAGGATTTGTTTCACATAGGGCTAGACATCAAAAGCTTTTCCCATCTCTTGATGGCCTATGCTAACATGAAAGACTTGGCATCGGGCAGGAAGCTCCACAACCACATGATAAAAATAGGGATTGAGGTCAATCATTATTTGGGCACATGGCTCAACATTATGTATGTAAAAAATGAGAGGATAGAGGATGCACACCAAGTGTTTGAAAAAATTCCTAAACGAAATGTGGTGTCTTGGACCAGAATCATAGCAGGATATTTTCAGAATGGGAGATTAGAGGCTGCATGTGAACTATTTGAAAAAATTCTTGAACGAAACTTGATCTCTTGGAACACCATGATATCAGAATATGTGCTAGATGGGAAAAGTAAAGAGGCCACAAAGTGTTTTACATAAATGTAGAGGCAAAGGGTGGAGTCGAGGAATTTGACCTTTGTCCCGCTTCTGAGTGCTTGTGTTGGCCTTGCAAATGTTGAGTAGGGAAGGGAGGTACGTGCATATGTGATCAAAACTTGGTTCAACTGACATGTTACCATAAGGAATGATCGTATAAATATGTATGCAAAATGTGGCTATGTAGAGGATGCATGCAATGTGTTTGAAAGAATACCTAAATGGAATGTGGTGTCGTGGACAACCATGATTTCAGGGTATACCCAAAATGGAAGAAAATATTATGCACTCCAAGTATTTGAGAAAATTCCTGAGAGAATTGTGGTGTCATGGAATGCAATAATCAATGGTTGTGCCAAAAATGGGAGGCTAGAGGATGCAAGCTAGTTGTTTGTAGAAATTCCCAACCTGAATGTGGTTACATGGAATGGGATGATTGCAGGATATCCACAAAATATGTATGGGGAGGAAGCACTAAAAGTCCTTTTTGAAATGAAAACAGAAAACATCATGTCCTATTGTTTTACCTTCTCTAGTGTTCTTTAGGAGTGTGCCATATTCGCAACCATAGAAAAGGGTAAGAAGATTATTTCTCATATAATCAGATTGGGTTTTGAGTCATATGTATTTGTTGGGAGTACCCTTGTTGACATGTATACCAAAAGTGGAAGCATTGTTGATGCTCACCGGATTTTTGAAAATATGACAAAGAAAAATGTGGTTTAATGGAATGCAATGATTATAGGATTTTCTCAACATAGGCATAGCTCAGAGGCACTCCATCGTTTCTTGTTGATGCAACATGAGGGTTTAAGACCAAATTCCATCACCTTTCTTGGTGTTTTGATTACATGTAGTTGTGATGGTTTTTTGGATCAAGGTTGGTGTCATTTTGATTCCATGTGGGAAGTTCATCACAATAAACCATAGAATGATCATTATGCTTGCATGATTGACCTTCTTGGGCATGACGATCAACTCGATGAAGCAGATGATTTGATCATGTTACATTTCAGATGATGTTACATTTCAATTGTGGGGGGTGTTTTAATTTGTTATCATTTTGGGCACTTGGTTTTTCTTATGTAAGTTGATTTTGGGACTTTCGTTGTTGTTTGTTGCTTGTAAACAATGTGCACAGTTTATTTTTTCATATGTACAGTGCATTTCTACGGCAGGAAGCATGATTATTGTGTTGGGAACTTGATCTGTCTTTATGCAATCTATATATATATATATATAAGACAGTGTGTGTAGTTTATTTTTGCATGTATGAGATGCATTTCTACTATTATGACTTGTGGGTGTTCATGTATTTTATTTAAACAAAGGGGAAGAGATGAGGAGAGAGTCGAGGTATTTAATAACATTCTTCCAATTGGTTCTTCTTGGGATGTTGCAAATCCTCGTGTACATTAATGGGAATAGTTTGAATCATATATATGAACTAAAAACATGGGCTTAATTGGTTTCACAAGAGGAGATGGTGATATTCCTCCAACCAGAGTTCAACTCCTCCCAAGAGCATGTTTCACCATGTGAAACAATGGGGCTAGAGTTGTGGCCATTTTGTCTGTTCAAGTGTGTATTTACCATAAAGTATGATACAGTACCCCTCCTCTTGTCAGGTGATGAGTGGTCAACACTTATAATGTGGAATCATTTTCGTCTTATACCCCACCTTCCTATTTTCTTAGTGATTGAAAGAGATATGGAGGTTCACATGGTGCAATGCTTCATATGAATAATAGAATGAATGTTGATGTTTCCATTACCATTTTTTTTCTTTTTTGTTAATGCATAAATTCTTTCAATGTTATTTATTCTCAACATGATAAGAAAATGGTTCCAGGTAATCACTTACGAACTTGGATGATACAATCCATTTGGGTAGAAGAAGCTCCAAATTCCAAACAACCTTGTTGGATACGAAGAAATCATTTTAAACAAATTGATATCGTTGGGAAGAAATATATATGCAAACACCCTATCTTGAGAAACATTTTAATTTTCCAAAGCGAGGTTGGAAAACTTCTTATCCTGGACAATAGTTTTATCTTCCACAACTAGATCTTAACCAAAGCTGATTGATTAGACAAGAGGAAAAATGTGATTTCTCACCTGATTATAGATTTTTGGTGTATTGAGGAAGATAAATAGGAAATACTAATTTAGGTTCCAATGCATGCGCTTGCATTAAATAATGGTGACAATTAATGACCAAATAAACGAGTAAATGCACTACAAAATGGTGACAATTAATGACCAAATAAATGAGTAAATGTACTACAAAATATTCGCAAGTAATGAACACATAAACGAGTAAATATATTACAAGATGAGTAATCAAGTCAACCAATTAATGACTAAGTGAGATATGACTAAAAGTTAGTCGGGGGAAAAGAGATTGTAAATTTACTATCATTAGTCGTTGACTCAAAAATAGTAGTTTATATCCAATTTTTAGTTTTTTTCTAGTAGCAAATGTGTCAATTTGTACTAGTGAAATGAAATTTTAGACTAACATCTGTCACATTAACAAGCATTGATTACCATGATTTATCTTTTTTAGCATATATATGTTTTTTATCATCATCACATAAAAGCATGTATGGTAAAGTAGTAAAATCACACAATCACTATGGCCTCACCAACACATAAACAAGTATTATATACAAAAAATGGGGAATATCCCCTATACATAGGTCATATACAAAATATGGGCCTCACCCATATACATGTGACATTTATAACAAATGTGGGCCATGCTTATAAAAAATCATACACGCACCACTAAGGTGGAACAAGATGTAAAGTTCCACTAGCTAGGGGTACTCCACCAACCCATCTTGCTACTCTAACTCCTCCCATCGAAGCTCTCCTCTTCTTAGTGGTATTAGAACCTACCACCATTCACCATCTAACTAGTGGATTCCACTTAGGAGCCAAGCATGTGCAAGAATCCAAAATCTTCTCATATAGCTTTGTCTAGTCTGTCTCCATCACTCCCTATAGTACTAGGACAAAATGTTGTCAGAGGTATGCCAGATGCACCTACATCCCCTCCTCCCATTCTACCACTCACGCTAACTCGAGATCCACCCACCATATTAAGATCCACCTATTGTTGTTGGTGATAGGTTCGTATATCTGTATCACGGTAGCCCCGCTATTGTCCCACTCTCTCATGCTCTCCTTGGCCTCCTTCTATTAGCCTCCCTGCTAGTATTGAGATGTCCCTCATAAGTGGGACCTTCCTACCTCATGGTCCCACATCTACAACCAAAAAAATAGATTATCCGTTATTAATGTGTCAGATAATCAAAATCATATGGAAAAAAAAAAAAAATCAAAACATAAACATAGTACAAAACCATATAAGTACTCACCTCACCAATCCCAAGCCTCACCTTGGGGCAGTACCATGTTATAATCATGTCAGTAATTAAAATTGGTGTATGGATACTCCAAGATAATATGGGGGATATTCTCCCACCGACGTTGATATCAGGGAGTGAAATACCTCTCTATAGGTCTTCCTCCCTCCTAGATGGAGATACGCCCTCACCTCATTTGAGGCTTGGTCGACCCAACCACATACAAATCAATGTGCAAGCATAGAAGCACCACTTGCTCGAATAGAGAAATGAAAAGGATTGAGCCAAAGACAAAGTCCCCCTTCTGTCACTAACAAAATCACGTTAGCTGGGAAAACATCCCCTCCCTCATAAGAGAGGCCCATGCATAATGATATCCCTAGAGTACCCACTCCATGATCATCATCTAAGCACCAATGATCCATTGGGTATCCAAGGATCCATAAATCCACACTACCATCACCACCATCACTCGTCTATCCAAGTCTGGAATATCAGAAATGTGGATCACACCTCCTCTCACTACATCCTCTCTAATGGAATACCACAGAGCTAGGCCATGGATGGTGGTCGCTCCCTCCATATGTGGGCTAATATTTGGAATCTCACCATGAATGGAGAGCCCATTCAAAAAATAAATGTAGACTTCAGCCAAAACATCCAATATTTGTCCTCAAGCCTCAAACAACCAATCGTTGGGCCTCCACATTCTGATCAAATAACCTAGAAGCTCCTCTTTGGAGTATAATAGTGTGCAGTCAAAGTATTTGAGTAGGCCATAATATCTCATCTCAAATCGAATCGCAGGGTCCCCTGACCTCTGTATGGAGGGCTTCATATTCCTACTCTCACCACTAAATCGACATGGTGGGTAGTAAAAGTCTCAATATCTCCATAAAAAATGCAGGTCAATTAGGCTCAACACATTTTTCTCATCAAAATCCAATTTTTTCAACCTAGTTATGTAGTTTGTGTGACTATACAATAGGAAGCCATGCAAGCACCCTTTGCATGAATATTAGTTGAATAGTTACATATTTCATGTGACTATTCAACTAATAGTCTTGCAGATCATTCGAATGACTGTTATCTGAATATGCACGCTAGTTGTGCGACTGATCAGGTAATAGTCATACAACAACCAATGTGATTTTGCATCCCATTGCCATGCATCCCTATGTCAATGACTAAAATATAGTCACATAAATGTGCACAACTATCTTCCAATGGACCACACAAATCAGATGGCACCTTCAAAAAGGGGTCGTGTGTCCCTCCCATCCACCCCTACACTAGGAATTAAATGCGTAAATGGAAAGAGTGAGTAAGGACCAATTATCTGGCTCTCGCACAGTCAAAATCCACTCACAAAAGAACATACAAGTGGCTCCAAGAAGTTGTGGGATCCACAAGCTCATGTTCATGTTAATAAGAGTAAAACTGAGGTGGTGTGGTGGGCCCCACTACTATTTTGTGTGGTCCTATCACCATGTTCCTAGAGTTTGTACGAGAGATTATAAGCTCTATTTTCATAATTGTGTGTGTCATTAGGCTCACCATCATACCCCCTTCACAACAGTATGATCTATTTAGTTTTCCCAACATTTCCCTTGGGACCCCTCGTCTCACCACCCACTTAATGGGTACACTCACTCACTATCACTTTTTTATGTTGATTCTAGTCACCTTATCAAATTCATTGCTATCAAGTATTTTCACTTTGGATATTCGGTTTCATGTGTGTGCATGTACTTGTCAGGAGGCTCTCATTGTCTCTTGCATGTCAAGGCCATTTACCTTACCCATTTAGGTATATACTTCTTCAAATCGGCATGTTAATTACTCCCTCTAAGCTCATTGCATTTACCAATATTCTCCACCACATATGCCCCTAGGATTTCATTTCCAAGTTATACAACAATTTCACCCTATTTCACATGCATTTGATTGTTTCTAACCGGTAGTCTTCCACCCCCATGGGTTGTCTTTTATTTTATCTCCCGTTACAAAATGACACACATGTTATTTCTTACAATAGGATAKGAGTCTAAATTTTTTGCATCTCATAGAATGAACCTCATACTCCTCATCAACTTGCTATCTTATACCCACAAACTCCTAGATATTTACATATTTCATGGTTGGTTCTATTGAATGTGTTTCTACATTTTCATTGGCCCCTCATCTCCCCCAATATTAGTAGACCATACGCATTCCAACTCATCATTCACCAACCTCCCTGGAGACTCAATCTAGGGACCCCCTTTCCCCCACCTATCATCACTACTCTTGCCTCCCAAGGACAAATTGTTTGATCACTAGAGAAACTATCTCTATGTTTGCACATTCAACCCAATTATTTTTTCATTTATTGGTAATTTTACAAAACACACCTTTGTATGAAAAGTAAATTCCATTGCACCCGATGGATTCATTTCATCCAATGGAATTCTCAGTCTCCCTTGGTCATAGAATTCACACTAATTTACCTACACCCACATAATTCATGGTTTTTGTTGCACCTCAAGTATCCCAATACTTATCACTACAATTCCCAAAGCTACTACCCTCAACTAGCTAATCATTAGCATTCATTATACCCTCAATTCCAATTTGACAAATATTCCCTATATCTAATTTTCCCTCTAACATGAGATCACTTCTCATCTAATTGGTTTTTTGAAGGCCACCATAGTCAGCCATCACTAATTATCCACCCAAACAAACTCTTGAGTCTCATAATTAATGACCTCATCCATACTCATAATAAATCCACCCCCGTTACAACTTGGTATCTCACTCATATTTTGTTTATTTCAAGTGGCGTATTGCCCTTTGTAGACACATCTTCATTCATGTCAACATCAACACCAATTTTTCTAAGAATATTTTGGTATGTTAGTTCCCATTACCATACAAAAGGTGAGCCTCGGATGGGACTGAGAGAGCCAGTGTTTCTCTCCACTTCCATTGGCCCCCCTGATGTTCAACATCAACACATATCCATATTAGGATGGGTATTACCTTGTGATAGTTGTTATTTCCAGTCCCAGTTAAAAATACCTAGACTTGACAAGCCATCCATGCCATCAAGTATGGACACTCATCTCATCACATGAGTTCAGTTCAGGTTCCAAGGAAAGTTCTCCTTAGAAAATTTATTTACTATTACCAACACCCCTAAGGGCGATGCAGATTTCTACTTCACCAATTATCCAGTTACAACATCATGAAGTACCCTTTTACTTTGTATGCTTAAACAAGAGTTCTCAACATTTTGTCTACTATTGTAATAATTTTTTTAGCACGGGCATGAGGTATACCCACCTCGTTTGTATAAAGCAATATTATTTCCAAGTATGATTGTGTTCTTACAGGTGGGTCTCTCTCTCTCTCTCTCAATGTACAAGAAACAAAAAATGATGATGTATTTCAGCCATATGTCTTCTCCTAACCTCACGCGTTAGGGGACATATGTTATCACCTAAAAATCACTCATAGATCTATAAAGGTGATCACTAGAAGGGTCATTGATAAAATTCAACAAAAGTGCTAATTCAAAGCAATACTACACCCTACTCAATAGAGCACCAAAACTATGTAAAGTGGGTTTTTTATGCATCCAGGTGACTTAGCGGTGTGGATTGTGTGCAATCTAGACAGGCCTACATGAATATTCCTTTGAAAGTCACACAGACCTACTTGAAGTGAAATCTCAACCACATAGACTGCAATTAATTCTAAAAATCCCATTAAGGGTACTCATGATTTAAGGTTTCAAGCATTCTAGAGATCCATGCCAATTGAAATCTAGTAGCTTAGTAGTTCCATGTCTCTTCAAGGCATGGGGAACCACATCGAAGTTGCACCATTCACACTTGGATCTAGCTTTAATGAAGCTTGAATATTTCATATGATACAAATTATATTGATAATGAAATGGAAAACGCATAGAAATATAGAGAGTACAATAATACAGTGAAACCCAACTTCTATTAACGAATAAAATAGTATAACATTATAGAACATAAACTGGCTAGAATGGTGGTAGCTTATCTTTGAAGAGAAAGAGATGTTGGCTACACTCATTCACAAAAAGTTGATTACAACAACGATGAAAAAGGGCCTTTTATCATGAAGCCTAAAAAAATAGAGGTAAAAACCCTAACCCTAGAAGATGAAATGCCAAAATTATTACGAGCTCCGAGGTGGTTAGTTGATACATCAATTTCTTGGGGGCACAAATTTTGCATACAATCTTCATTTGGGGCGCACGATAGTTCATTGGAAAGAATTATCTGAGTATTACAACATTTGGTTGGGGCCAAGGAATGTCATTGGGAAACCATAGCCCCTCGAATTTCCAAAAAAAATTGTTTAGGGCCTCAAAATAGCCCTAAAATTTTGGGACCCGAAAAACCGTAGAAAAACTGCCAAGAAGATAAAGAACTATTGAGTTAGTGGAAGAGGTGAATGGCCACCAATATCCACCTGAATCATCCTATATATAGAATCTATGGAGAAGCATTCAAACAAGTGAAGTATATGAAATATTATGTTTCTTAAATGATCCTTGAGAACCATATTTTGAAGCCATCATTTGGGGCATCCCTAGCCCATAGCTAGTGAATTCATCTCTTCCCTTTGGAGATTTCTTGCATACTTATATTACCACGAGAGAGAGAAAGGATACTCCTAAGAACATAAAAGGACTCTCCCAACGAGGAACGAAGACCCCACTTGCATCTTCCAATCCTCTATGGTGTAACAACATGGTCTTTATGTTGGTATATAATGCTCTTTGTCTATTTATTTCCCCTTGTTTATGTATTTGCAATGGTGTTTATATGTATGGACTAATTTAACAATATAATTGTGGTGTAGTTTATATCTTAGTTACTCAAAAAATGTTTTTGCTCATCTGCCCAAGGAAAACCCCCAAGTACTTCCCCTCATTTTAAGGATGGTACCCAAGGTAAACCCCAGAATCCTCGGGGCACAATATTGGTCAACAACAAGACTCGAAGCCATTACAACAATATACTCGTAAAAATATCAACATGTCACTTCCAAGAAACATGAGTGGGGAAGATAACAATCATTCTTTCCAACCACCCAAACTAAACCCAATTAAC
>SNQJ01S0016279.1:52011-62693 GCA_010110895.2 Picea sitchensis | reverse complement strand
CCCAAAAACAAAGTTGTTGGTAAAGGACTTAAAAGGTAACATGTAGTTGTGACCATTCTATAACTGATACCTTGAAGGTGAGTCTATGATGGGTGCACTGTTATAATATAATTTCAATATGTTATACGTTTGGTATAAAATACACAACTTTCTAAACAGTTACATAATAATAGCATAATTGAGGTAACTATATCTTGAGTATATATGAACAATACATAATTGAGGTAACTAAAGTGGAAAAAAGGTTCTTAGAAATAAAATAATGGCCAAGCTAAGATTCTTAAGCCTAGGGAAAAGAGGTAGTCCAAAAGGGTAAAATGCTCTAATAAAATGCTCTAAAGTAGAGACTATAAACAAAAACAAGTATCATACATCTATGTCCTCCATGAAGAACTTGCCCATTGATGTGGATTTAACAATTTTATTATCTTTGATGAGATTTTAGTTTAATTTAAAATAATTTTTTATTAATAATCAAATGTAATAAAAAAGTGTTAGGAAGGAATACATGTAAAAGAAGGGAGTGTTTAAATTTTTTTTTATGAAGACTCAAATTGAGAAGGAATTAGAAAAAGTTAGATAATGAAGAGATATAAAGATATAAGACTAAACTATGTTAAGTATATATGTGAAAATATGGGAAGAGTTTTCTCTTTCAATATTTGGGAACAATAAAAAGTGAGTAGTACATTACAATGTCTCTACTCGAAGTAGAACTTAAGATATGGATTGAAAACTAATGTGATGTTGAGTACTTGTTTGAAAATTGATATGATGTGTGGTTATATTTTTATGAAACTAAATAATGGGGTAATAAGACAAGAGATCCCATATATAGTTGGATCTACAACCTCTTCTAGACCATAGAAAGCTCTTAAATAAAAGTGGTATATGTCCGTGATTTTTATAAATAATTTAATATCTCAAAGTACGATGGTCTCTAACTAGGTAATGGCAAAAGATGGAAATTTTAAGGTCGAGAAATTTAATAGCCCAAACTATAAGTTATGGAAGATTATTTATATTAGAAGGATCTTTACCTACCGTTGGGAGGAAAAGCAAAAAAGTTGGTCAATATGAAGGATGAAGAATGGGAACGATACGGCTATGCCTGGCAGCGTTGGTGGATTTCAATATTTTGAAAGAAAACACAACTAAGGATCTGATGAATGCATTGGCTAAACTATATGAAAAACCCTTGGCTTCCAAAAAGGTATTTCTAATTAAGTGATTATTTAATATGAAGATGTCAGAAGATGGATTTGTTGTTGATCATTTACATGAATTCAATACATTTACTAATCATCCAAGTTCTCTAAAAATGGACTTTGATGATGAGGTTAGGGCTCTTCTAATATTTTGTTCATTTCCATAAATATGGACTGGCTTGGTCATGGTTGTCAGTAACTTTGTCTTTGGTTCAAACGCTCTGAAATTTGATGATGTTATTGGTGTTATCCTTAGCGAGGAAATGCGAAGGAAAAGCACAGGTGAGACATCAGGTAATGTATTGACTGTGGAGAATAGGGGAAGACAAAGGGAAAGATGAAAGATTCCAACAGACCATGAAAATTCTAGGAAGGGCAGATCCAAATCCAAACTAGGAAAGATAGAGTGTTAAAATTGTGGGAAGAAAGGACATCTGAAGAAAGACTGCAGAGCTCCAAAGAAACAAAGAGATTGACAACGAGAGAAAAATCATGAAGTAAATATAGCAAGTGATGTGTTACAAGATTCCTTGATTCTTTATTTAGATAATATTATTGATTCTTAGGTAGTAGATTCAACGACTTCATTTCATGCCACACCCCATTGGAAATAGTTTCAAAATTATGTTCAAGGTGATTTTGGCTAGGTTTATTTGGGTGATGATGAACCATGTCAAATTGTTGGAATGGGTAAGGTACAATTAAACCAAAAGAATGGAAACCAATGGTTACTGAAAGAGGTGAGACATATACTAGATCTGAGAAGAAATATAATTTCAATAGGACAGTTGGAAAGTGAAGGTTGGATATCTACATTTACAGATAAGGTGTGGAAGGTCACTACAGGATCACTAGTAATAGAAAAAAGAGAGAAGGTAGGTACATTGTATTTATGTACTGGTAATTTTGACTCTTCTATATCTTTAGCTTCTATGGGAGTGGATACAACATTATGGAATCATAGTCTTGGACACCTAAGTGAGAAGGGGATGAAAATACTTCACAAAAGGAAATTGTTGCGAGATCTTAAACAAGTTGATTTGGATTTCTATGAACATTGTGTTTATGGAAAATAGAAGAGAGTGAGATTTCTTAGGGTTGGAAAGGAAAAGAAGAGTGAAAAGTTAGAGATTGTGCATACACATATATGGGGACCAAATCAAGTATCATCTCTTGGTGGATCTCGTTATTATGTTACTTCTTCTGATGATGCAACTAGAAAAACTTGGGTTTATTGCATTCGACAAAAATATGATGTTTTTGACACTTTTAAGAAATGGAAATATTTGGTTGAGAATGAGACAGGAAAAAGGTTGAAGTGTCTCAGATCAAAACATGGATGTGAACACTAGAGAAAGAAGTTTGATAATTATTTTTCATACCATGGGATTCCTAGAGAGAAGACGGTTCCAGGAACACCACAAGAAAATGGTGTGTAAGAAAGGATGAACATGACAATCATGGAATGTGCAAGGAGTATGAGATTGCATGTTGGGTTTCCCTTACAGTTTTGGGCATATGTTGTAGATATTGTTGTTTACTTAATAAGTAGAGGTCCTTCAAGCTCCTTGGATGGTGGCATTCCAGAGGAGGCATAGATAGGTAAAAAAGTAAACTACCCATTTATGAAGACTCTCGGTTGTGAAGCATTTGTCCATATTGATAAAGAAAATAGAACAAAGATTGAGGAAATATCCAAGAAGTGTACCTTTATTGGATACGGTGGTGATGATTTTGGTTATCACTTATGTGATTATGAAAATCATAAAATAATTACGAGTAAAGATGTGGTATTCATTGAAAAGGTCATGTACAAAGATCAGTTGCAGGGAAAGAAACGAGAAAATTAAAATAAAGAATACATTGTGCTTGATGAAATCAAAGAAAATGAAATTCTAAAGGTACCAGAAAATAAAAATGTACAACAATAGGAGTAGAAGGTACCTCAAACTCATGCAAGTGTTGTTAGAAGATCTACTAGGTTAAGTAGGCCCCCTGGACGATACTCTCCTTCATTGTATTATTTATTGTTGACTAATTTTGGTGAAATAGAAAGTTATGAAGATGAAATGCAGGTAGACACTAAAAAGAAGTGGGAGAAAGGCAAGGAAGAGGAAATGGATTCCTTGGTAAATAACCAAACTTGGGATTTTGTTCAATTGCATGTAGGAAAAAAAGAATTGCAGAATAAATGGGTTTATAGGTTGAAGGAAGAAGATGGAGGAAAAAAGAGGTACAAGGCCAAACTTGTTGTAAATGGGTTTGCACAGATGAAAGGTATATATTTTGATGAAATATTTTATCATGTTGTTAAAATGACTACAATTAGGATTATTTTAATTCTTGTGGCAGTAGAATATTTGCATCTTGAACAGTTAGATGTAAAAACAAATTTTATCCATGGGGATTGGGAGGAAGAGATTATATGCAGTAGCCACATGGGTTTGGGGTCAAAGGAAAGGAGAATTTGGTATGCAGGTTGAAGAAGAACTTGTATGGCCTAAAGGAATCTCTGAGGTAGTGGTATTTGAAGTTTAACAGGTTTATCACATAACAAGGTTATAGTAGATGCCATTATGATCACTATGTTTATTTTAAGAGGCTAGAAAATGGAAGATATATTATATTTATATTATATGTAGATTTCATGCTTGTTACAGGGTCTAACATGCAGGATATAAATGTTATTAAAAAATAATTAGCTAATTCATTTGTGATGAAGGATTTGGGTGTTGCAAAGAAAATACTTGGTATGGCCTAAAGCAATATCTGAGGCAATGGTATTTAAATTTTTCCATGTTTATGGCAGAAGAAGGTTATAATAGATGTCATTTTGATCACTATGTTTATTTTAAGAGGCTAGAAAATGGAAGCTATATTGTATTTCTATTGTATGTAGATGACATGCTTGTTACAGGGTCTACCATATAGGATATAAATGTGCTCAAAAAGAAATTAGTTAATTCATTTGTTATGAAGGATTTGGGTGTTGCAAGATAATCCTTGGTATGAGAATAACAAGAGACAGGAAAAATCACAAACTAACATTTTCTCAGGGTGAGTACATAGAGAAGGTGTTGGAGAGGTTTAGAATACAGAATGAAAAACCAGTTAGTACACCTTTGGAAATCCATTTCAAATTAACCAAGGAAATGTGCACCAAGACACACGACCAGATGGAATACATGTTTAGGGTCTCTTATTCATCATCATTTACTAGTTGGATGCATTTTATGGTGTGCATAAGACTAGATATTTCACATGTTGTGGGAGTTGTGAGAACTTCTCTCAGCAAGTGAGTCCAAGGGGGGGCGAGGAGAAGTTTTGGAGCCCCTCTGGCAAGGATTTCAAGGAAAGCATCCCTGAAGGAAAAATTTAGGAAAATTTTCCTTGTAAAATATTGTAATTTCATAGTCAATCTGGACTGTTCATTATAAGGTCACATGTATGCCGATAGAAGTTATGTTAGGGATTTTTTTCCCTAGAATGCAACCCTTTTATGTATGAGGAAATTGTATTGTGGTTGTCTGAGTGGGCGAATATTATATTCTGAGAGAGGAGACTATGAGAGAAATAAGAGGAAGTTACAACGGGTATGTTGTAGGTCATATCCCTTCATTTGTTGGATAATAATAAAGGAAGTACCTGCCGATTTCTATGGTGAACGTAGCCTAGATTGGGCGAACCACATATATATGTGTCTCTATTGTATTATGTATATTCTATGTTTTATTTCCATATTGTTTTATTTTATTCCTCTATGATCCTGTTTTTCTAACAAGGTGAAGCTACGAACAAGGATTTATGGAATAAGTTGGGGATTTTGTATCACTCTAAGTCCCTGGTAAACAATTTTTTCCTATGGAAGACGTTGTATAACCTGAGGCTAAAAGATGCAGAATCAGTGACAGAGCATCTGAATGCCTTCAATAAAGTGGTAAGTCAGTCATTATATATTGATATTAATATTTCTTGTGAATACAAATGTATCAATTTATTGTGCTCTTTATCATACTTGCGGGATAGTCTGGTTGTGTCCATAGGAAGTAATACAACTACTTTAAGTTTTGATGACGTGGTATCATCCTTATTTTTGGAGGAGATGACGTGGAAGAACATGGAAGGATAGAGGATAGAATAATTATTTGCAAGAGGATGCTCCCAGGAAAGAAATAGATCTAAGTCCTCAAGTGGGAGATCTAAATATAAAGGTAGATCTAAATCTCTTGGAAATTTTGTAAAGGTATGTTGGAGATGTGGAAAATAAGGGAACTACAAGAAGCAATGTAGATCCAAAAGTGTTGAGAGAGGGAAGGGATTTGAATATGCTCCTTCTATAAAAACAAAAGCCTCCTCAAAAGAAGGAGGGGATGTGTACGTGGATTCTTCAAGCACACATGTAGATAATGAGGCATGGATGGTTAACTCGGGTGCATCATTTCATATGACTCCCCACAGGGAGTGGTTCTATGAATATGAAAGGTATGATGGAGGTGATGTTTCCTAGGTGATGACTAGACAACCAAAATCATAGGACAAGGAAAATTCAAGTTGAAACTTGTGGATGGAAGGATTAGAACACTCCCTGGTGTTCTTCACATCCCAGGATTTTCCAGAAATTTGATTTCTGTAAAACAAAATGAATGATGTCGGGGTAAAAACAATGTTTTTGAAAGAAACCTAGAGGATGGTTCAAGGAGAAATGGTGTTACTGAAGGGAGTTTGGTTTGGAACTTCGTATAAGCTACAAGGAAGAACTATTAGTGATGGTTTTAATAGTTCCATTATTCCTAAGATTGGAGATGAAGAAGAATAAACTCCTATAGTCTCTAGAGAAAAGAGTATGTTGTGGAATCAAAGATTGGGGCATATCAGAGAAAAGGGCGTTCGAATACTACAAGGTAAAGGTATGGTTGAAGGTATGTCTAAATGATCTTTGGTTTTTTATTTCTATGAACAATGTGTATATTGGAAGTAGAATCAAGTAAGATTCCCCTCTGGAGCAACAAGGGAAAAGGGAATTTTATAGTTGGTACAGAGTGATGTGTTTGGACCTGTGTCAGTTCCATCACTGGGAAAACTTGTGTACTATATCTCATTTATATATGACTTCTCAAGGAATATATGGATATATTTCTTCAAGAATAAATATGAAGTCTTTGACAGGTTTAAAGAGTTTAAGGGTATTGTGGAGAATCAAATAGATAAAATAATTAAGGTGTTGAGGACCAATAATGGTGGAGAGTTATGTAGAAATGAATTTGAAGAATTATGTAAGAAGTATATTATAGAAAGGTACAAGACTACTCCATATACACCTCAGTAGAATGGAGTTGCAGAAAGGAATAAGGGGATGTTGATGCAAAAATCAAGGTGTGTGATAATTGATGTTGGGTTAGGATAAGAATTGTGGGCAGAGGCAGTGGGTACTGCATGTTACATGGTCAATCGATCACCCTCATCAACATTGGATGAAAAGACTCCACATTTGGTATGCGCTAGTAAGAAACCCTCTCTCACACATCTCATGGTATTTTGTTGTGATGTGTATGTTCACGTTCCAAAGGAAAACATGAGTAAGCTAGATAAAAAGGTTGAAAAGTGTATCTTTATTGGATATAAATATGGTTCGAAAGGCTATAAGATTTGGAACCCAAAAACTAAGAAGGTTGTATATAGTCGATGTGTGGTATTTAGATAAATCAGAGATGTTGTCAAACAGGAAGTCCTACCAAGGAAGGAATAAAAAGAGAAATTAGAGTTTGAGTTAAAGGATGATGAGTTAGACTCTATAGAAAAACATGAATTAGAGGAAGAAGATCATCATACTCCAGTATTGAAGAGATGGGTTCAGGAAAAAAGAAAATAGAAAAGGTATGCTCCCCCTGATTTCCATTCAAATTTTTATTTTTCTATTACTAATGATGATTCTAGAAATATTATAGAGGCAGTGGATTCAAATGATGGAAAAATCTGGAAAAAGGCCATGGTTGAGGACATGAAAACCTTGGACAATAATTAGGCTTGTGATCTAGTGGAGTTTCCTACTAGAAGAAATATCATTAGTAGAAAATGGGTGTTTAAGAAGAATTTTGAATGCAGAAGGAAAAGTGGAGAAATAAAAAGCTTGGTTAGTAGCAAAAGGTTATTCCCAGATAACTCGGTGAAATTTTTTCTCGTGTTTCCAAGTTAACTCCTATTAGATTTATTTTCTATGTTTATTTTGCATTTGATTTATAAGTAGAAAAAATGGATGTGAAGAAAACATTCCTACATGGGGATATGGAACAATAAATATACATGAAGCAACCAAAAGGATTTGTTGTAAAGGGAAAGAAAGAGATGGTGTGTAGGATGAAAAGGTCATTTTATTGGTTAAAGTAATCACCAAGGATGTGGTATCAAAAATTGTATACTTATATGTTGGGGCTTGGCTTCACAAGGATCAAAGCAGATCACTATGTATTCTAGGCGTTGTCGGTCCCAAAAAAGGTTGTTTAGTGCCTCAAAACGACCCTGAAAGTTCAAGACCTGAAAGAAAGTAGAAAAACTACCAAGGTGGAAACCCCTGTTTTGAGCCAGTGGAATAGGTGGGTGGCCACCAATTTCCACTTGGATCAGGGAAGAAGACAACTAAACCCATGCCAATCACCCTCAGAAATGAATCCAACGAATTCTATATTTTAGCCACACAAGGTGAAGCCAAAATCCAAATAAGGGAATCCTTGAGGATCATCAAAGAATAAATTCCTACATAGAATTCCAAAATTCCATAAACAAAATAAAGAAGAAAATATTTTGTGGACGTAGCCCAGCAGGCGATGAACCATGATAACTCTATGTCTAATTGTGTTTTTGAATGATTACTCATGTTTGTATTGTGTTAATTCATGTTTTCATTGTGTTAATTTTTTCCTTTACTATGGATGAATGTTTATATTTTTTTATATTATTGATAGATTAATGCGTAGTATCTTTAATTGTATGCTTTAATGCTAAATGGTGTGAGTATTGACTGATATGCATAAAGAATTACTCAATGAGCTAAGGTGACATGGGATATAGTATTTAAAAGGATCTTGTAGGTATGATAGATCGTGTCTCCCTTATTTCCCTCATGACTACAGATCTTGGTTCCTTCAATCCCCATATGGATACCTCGGGAGATACTTCGCCTGCTTGCAGGTGATGTCGAAAGGGACGGTATATGTAGAGTTTTGTTGGAATAATTACCTAAAACCTAGAGTCTTGAACCTATCTGAACATGCTCCAACAACACCCCAAATGGAGATCATATGCAAACATTATGCTCTCGGGAAGTTGACGTATCAACTACCCCCATCGAGGCCCACAAACCTTTTGGAGTTTCATCTTTCGGGGTTAGCATTTTGGATTTTATTTATGTTAAAAAGGCCCCTTTGGAGACTCATTGTAAACATCATCTTCTTGCGAATGAGCGTAGCCATCACATCTCTTCTCAGATATAAGATGCCACCATTCTAGCAAGTCATTCACTCTGTAATTTTAAAGTTTCTGTACATTTCTCTCATTAATAAAAATTGTGCATTACTATATCTATGTGCTTATTGCAATATCTTTGTATATTTCATTGTTATATCCCCCCTTCATTTCATTCTCAAAATGATATGAATCAGTGGTATCATAGTAGTATACTCCTTTTTGTTTCTTAGCGCATGTCCCCCACGAGGTCAGGGTATAGAGAGTTGGGTCTTGAGCTAGTTTCTCTTGAGGAAAACTGCTCTTTCCATACCAAGTGGCCTCCCATGGAAGAATAAAAGAGAGATGAGGGAGTAGAATATTCCATCAAACGGTTTCTCATGAAAGTCATCGCGCAATAGAGGAACAAGATGTTGGATAATTTTTCCCAAATCCTTCTATGATTGTCGATAATAGCAGGCACGTCTTCATAAATCAGTTTCTTTGGAGATGCTTCCCCATTCAAAGTACAAGTTAATTTTCATATGCTTATATTTGAAGCTCGGATCATTGCGGATGATTTGAAAAAGTGATTAAATTTTCTAGAAGGTTATTTATCTGTTCTTAATTTTTTCGACAGTGAAATGATCACATTTGCACTCCTTAAGTCTCTCCCCCATGTCAAACATTGGTTGGAAACTTACTGGGAGAAAAATTACACAGACTAGTCTGGAATATTTGGGGCCAAGCCCACTTTGGATTTGTTTATGGATGCGGTCAAGGAGAAATATTAACTTGTGGGAAACTATGATGACCAGTACACGAAATGGACCACGCTGCATCAAGTGAGTGGCCAAGAAGTGTCAGAGTTCACAAATACCTTCCATACCTCGTGCACTAATATGGGTATCAAAGACTCCAAGTGGCATCTGGTTCTAAAATATCGTGGGGCTCTACATAGTTACATCCAAACCGAAATGGAGATTTTGTACATCTCATCATTGGGAGCCACTTACCGATATGTTGTCAAAATTGAGAAGAAATTTAGGCACCAAAATAAGCAGGAATTTGGGTCTTCAAATCCGTAACATCCAAATTATGGTAAAGGCATCCCTAATCCACAGAATAGCCAACTTCAAGACAACCAGTCCAATCCGCAGGAAAAGAAGAGAAACAAGAAGACAAATAAGGACACTAGGAAGTGGTGCAACTTCCAAAAAATACCTTGGCACAACACTGATTAATGTCACTCGAAAAAGTCATTGGTATCCGAGCTCAAAGAAACAGAGCCAAGCCTCTAATCGAACTCTAATTCAGACAATAATAAAAGGAGATAGATAATTGATGCAAAACCCATTGCTACTATCGCGACCATAATAATCAAACAAGAAGAACTAGAGGATCCTGAGGAGGGGGAGCACCTCTTCCATTCACAGATTTGCATGAAGGGGAATAGACTGCATTTTATTGTTGATAGTGGAAGTCATAAGAACCTAATGTCAATAGAGGGAATTAATCAGTTATATTTTCTAACAACACCACACCTACAACCATACAACATTAGGTGGATTCGCTAGGGATGAGATCTTTGTGTCAGCCGGTAGTGTCACCTATCCTACGAAATCCATTTAAGGATGAGGTATTGTGTGTTTTTTCCCCTCTAGAAATCAATGATGTTGTTTTAGGCCAGCCATATATGTAGAATTTTCATGTTTTTTGTGAGTCTTGACTCCATAGAATAATTGTTACTTTGGGGTTTCAGATCTACAGGAAACCAAAGATAGTTTTGATTTTTTTCGCAACAAATTAATCTCTGATACTGCAAAGTTTAGCCTATTCAAAATATGGTTAGAAGGTGAATATAAGGACATTGCAACCAATGCAACCTTGTCCCAATACCTTCCTATCCAACAAAATCATATTGTAGAAGAGTAGAAAAATATTTTTCTTTCCCCTACAGATGTGCCTCCACAATGCCCAATCCAACAAAGTTACAAAAAATCCCTTCATACTCCTCATATCCCATATTCACTGACA
>SNQJ01S0016279.1:0-26199 GCA_010110895.2 Picea sitchensis | reverse complement strand
CTCCTTGAATGTTACCACTACTACTCTAAAAAAAACCACAGGGGAATTCTTCAATCCAAATGGCATCACCATGTACTAATAGCTGCCCCATGTTGTCGCAAATGTGGTTTTGTGTCTATCTTCCTACACAATTTTTATCTGATGGTTTCCAGAGAATCCATTTGTAAATGATTATGTTTCTTGACCTCCTAGATTATCCAGTACTTCATCCATTAATGGTGTTGGGAATGGATCATGTAAGCATGCATCATTCAGCTTCCTTAGATCCACGCAGATCCTAATTCTTCTGGTATTCTTGTCCTACACCACCATTGGGATAATCCACTTAGAATATTCTACTCGTTAAATCATTATTACGTCTAGCATCCTGTCTATTTCATCCTTAACCTTTTCCTTGTACCTTGGGTTCAATCTGTAAGGTCTCTGCCGTATTGGCTTAGCTCCAAGTTTCAGTGGAATCTTTATCTCACCTATATGTATGCTATCCATTTCATCTCAGAGAATGTGGTTGGAAATAAGTCCTAATATTCTCGTAATAAGTCTACCACCTTTTCAATTGTCTCATTGTTCCAATAGTCTCCTATTTTCACAAACGTAGGATTCTCCATTGTCCCAATGTTGACTTTATTTGTCTTTATAGGCTGTGTGTACATGGCGGATATAAGCTCTGGCCCTGCTACTACATGTGTTCCTTCTATATCTGGTACCTACGCATTTCTGGGATCTTCTTCCTTGTATTCTTCTTCCGTGACATTATAGCATTCCAATAGCTTGTAGACCGTCATCTTGTCTTTTTGTGCACTGCCTAATGGTACTTCTTCCATCGATTCTACCTTCAAGAATATATTTATTCAGATGGCCTATAGTGTTGCATGTATGGAGGGGGATTCATGTTAAAATGTGAATGTGATTTCAAATCTCTAGACCAATCCTTCCCATTATGTTATCTCCCTGTGCATCTTCAATTGTAAATACCAATTCTTAGGGATTGTATCCAACGTGTGTATGAATCGGTGTGTCCACTCTATCTCTGATTCTAAGCACCATAAATCTCTACATATTTCTACGTGACTCGCTAGGTATCCCTCTACTGTGTATTTTTGCGGAATTTATTTTTCCTCGGGCCCAAAGTGTATCTACATAAGTTTATTGCACTATGCCCAGTCCTTCATTCCCTTTCTGTGCACAACCCACCATCTAGTTGGGGTTGTTTTTAAGACGACATCTAGTGCCAAAATCCTATGTTTTTTAGGTACCTATGACTCAAATTATTTTATGAACATACCAATCTCAGTTAGTCCATCGTACCTAGGTGGATCACATAATTCTATGCCAATCCAGAGCAAGGATCGGTTTTTACATGCACATCATCTAGTTGAAACTTCATGCATCCTTTGCTGCCAATTTTCTAGATGAACTTCTGAATCTGATGCACATGTACTGATACTTCTCCAACTTAGCGCGCCATCCATTTTTCAGTCGACATAATCCTCCATTTGCGCAGTCATGTTATATAATGTTTCTTTGTCATTTCCTCTTGTTGACTCTGTGTATCTCTTCCCTTCTGATGGGTCCAAAGGGGCAATAACCTTTATATCCCCAACCTTGAAGATCATCTCCCTCCTTTTCAAGTTAATAATTTCATGGTTATCAACCACCCATTCAAATCCCATTAAGCATGGATATGGTTGACTATATTCTATGATCTCAATAAATTAAAAGTCGTCCATGTTAAACACCCCATCTATGTTCATAGTTACTTCTGTTAGTCACCCAATCGAGACTATCTTATGTTAATTCATGATCCTTAACTGAACATGGGTAAATATTATCTCAGGTTCTCCCATCATCTCCCATTTCTTCTTATGTAGTACATTCACATATGATCTTAAGTTCAAAATAACATTATCCTCATCATACTCCCCAATTTGCGCATTAAACCTGAATTCCACATTGGTTCTCTTCCTGCATAGTACCTGATTTACCATTCTTTTTGCAACAGGGGTGTTCCTTCCTTTGGCGTAGTGATCAATAATGTTATATAACATATTGAGTGTGGTTCTATCCTTCATTAGTTCTACACAACTCTTTAAGAATTGTTTTAGTGTACTTACTTGCACACTTGACATTTCAGGTACCGTTGCGTCTTCTATATGAGGCAATGATGATGTTGATGCTCCCCCATGTGGTCCAAGTATTTCCTTTATTGCGATCTGATATGTCTCTTTTTCCTGTTGAGGATTGAATGTTGACATAGGCCTTGCTTAATTTCTTACCCATTGTTCTGCTTGGTTTCCTTGAGTTGCCATATCCACACCTATCTGAGCTCCTCCACATGTAACAACTGTGATTTTTGTTCCTTCACTATGTATTTCAACTGATATCATCTACACATTCTGATTTTGATGTTGATTATGGTTTGGGTTTCCTTTGGCCGCCATTTTTCAACTAGTTGGGGATAGTCCTATGTTGCGTTATCTAGTGCTCTGCAATATTTTCACACAGTACATGGGTTCTAGAAATCTCGGGTCAAGTGTCCAGGTTGATTATAGTTATAACAAATAATTGGTCCTCATCTTCCTCTACCAAAATTCCCTCTACCTCGCCCTCTACCAAAATTTTCTTTGTTGACCTGATTAAAACCTCTCTGACCATTATATTGTGTGTTATTCCCATCTGCATTGGTATTCTCTTCCTAGATATTGTACATATATTATGTGTGATCTTTTAGTAAGTTGAATGTGAAACAATCCTTCTCTTTGTGCCCTACCGACTTGCAAAAATTGCAAAATAAATTCTTTGGACTAATCTAATACTTCTGGAGTAATGGACACTCAGTGGGATGATGGCCCCATTTCTTACAGATCTCGCAATATCCTCCTTAGGGTATTGTATTCGTCTCTACAATTGCTACATACTATGCGAATGTTGGGCATTTGTCCTTGTGATGACCTTCTGTCATGCACTTTGTACCCCAAACATGTTCTCATTTTTCCCTTCCCTTGGTAATTTCGACCAATTGGATTATTAATGTAGCCAACAGTGTCTGAACCTATGTCATTCCTCCCGTGTCTCTTGTTGGTGATGCCTCTAGTTCCATTGCAATCTCTAGCACATCGGGATGTAATGTAACCTTATGTTGAATAATGGGCCTCCCAATCTGTGGTGTAATTACAACAATAAACCACTCTTGATGTTGTTGATTTGGAATTTGGAACGTCAATCTCCCCATTAGATCCTTAAAGAATTGATCAAAATCCCATACATGCTTTGTTTGTACTTGTTTAATCTCTTTGAGCTTGGTGATGCACTGTGAATCTAACTTTGGCATTTTGAACTCTTTAATAGTGCTTCCTTTATCTCTTCCAAGGTCATGTCTTATCCTGTAGGTGTAATTCTATGTAACTTCATATACCATATCATTGCACAACCTATAAATGTTGTTTCTAACTGAGCAATTTTTACGATATCATCCTGTATGTTTTTAGCGGCTCAAACTCTTTTGCAGACAAACAAGTGTTGTTTTGGATCCTCAGATCCCACTCAATTGAATTCAGGAAGTATAAGTGTATTATCTATTCCCACCATTTTGGTTTGTGTATTCCCTCCTCTTGGTGATGTTGGTGGACTCTGATTTTGACTATGCATACTACTCCTACTATTTTGACTACTACTACTATGTACTCCTTGACTAATTATGATAGCTTTTGACAAGTCTTCAATTGTTATATTTGATTGTGGTGAAGCACATAGGATCATGGATTCAACACAATATCCTATCTGAGTAGGACTTACAGGATCCTCTATTACTGTTTTGGACGGAGACCCTTCTTCTTTTCCTCCTACATATGGTATCTCCACGATTCGAACTTGTGTGCAAAGTTCGCTATATTTTAGCTCATTATGCTTATCTTCTCTCCCAGCCCCAGTATTTAGCCTCGTGTACCTTCTTCCTCCGTGCAACTCTCCAAAATCGTACTCTTCCCCTGGTATGTTGATTTCTTGCACCCTCAGTCCATTTCTCCCTTGTTCATTGCTTCCTTCTCTCAGAAGATTCCCCTGTCATCCTCTGACTCCCCTTGTGTGCATGAAGCCCCTTTATCTGTCGAAATTCATAATCATCACATATTTTTCCCATAACAACATCTTTATCGACGTATTTAATGATTTCAAGAACCTTCCGCGCAGAGCTTTGAAAAAAATTATTTCTGCAACACTATATGATCAAATGCAATCTACTGCAAATTTTGTAACATAACCCCCAAATACACTATCTAACCAAAAATCAACTGCTCGAGTAATTGGGTTACTTACCGAATTCATTTTTTTTACAAATTCAAGAGTCCAATTCTTTGGCACTGCATCACTAAACCTTCATATCTTCTCAACCAATCTTCCTAAGCACTCAGTCATAATTTATTGAAATTCGCCAAAGAAAATTCCATGCATATCTGTGAACACATACTTTTACATCCATTTCTTGTCACTCATCTGAGGGTTCCTTTTCTCTTATCGTGTGAATTCCCATTCTTTTTGTTCCAACCAGTCTATGATTTCCTTCTTATTTGGCCTCCAAAATATTCCTTTAATTGCAATTTCCCGGTCTCAAGAACAGAACCATTTGTTGGCTTAAAATGATCTATGCACAGGTTGTAAGACCCAAGGTTCGGTTAAAATATGACCAACAAACCCTCAAGACATTGGCCCTTTCATCATCACCTACTTGCGCAGATAAAGTCTCACCCGAGGTATCTATTGGGACTACAAGAACCAAGTTTTTGCAACAGTAAGGGAAAGGGAGGCAGATGCACTAATCATTGTTCCTTACTCTATCTTACATATGGTTATGATAATTACAACCATTCATAAATCTTGCAACCTAATCCATCCATACCCTAAATCTAGTCTGTGAAATATAACACCATCATTCATAAATGCACATAAACAAGTAAAGAACCCAATGATGCAATATTATCTCTCAAAATTTGTCTTTATTCAAAGTATCAATTGATTACTTCCATGATTCTTACATAATATCAAACTCTATAGATTCTATAAACTTTCTCTAGCCCACTATCTCTCTCACTCTCTATCCCTCGTTGTCTCTCTCCTTTCACCCCACCCATTACGTATTTATACCCAAAATCTAGGGCTTAAAGTCTTATTCTTATCTATCCCAAAATAGCCCATTACAATGCATGGCTTGGGCAACTTCAACTAACTGGATGTTTGCCTTCTTCTACTTGTCGTTCTTTATACATATTTTTTTTGTTTTTTCTATTTTTGGAAAGTCACACTATTGTCCTTTGCACTTCCTTCTCTCGCTTTCTTCATTTAACCTTATGTCTATGCGCTATATATGTCATGTACATTTTCCATCCTTCTGATCCCTTTTTACCTGATGCATGCTTTCTTCTTTCTGGGCGATTTCTTCCTTCTTCTTCCAAAATTGCTTGTCCAACACCTTTCATACCTTTTGCACCAAGATAGGTATCAAATACTCCAAGTGGCATATGTTTCTAAAATACTGCGGGGCTCTACACATGTACATCCAAACCGAATCGAGTTTCTGGACATCTCATCACTAGGAGCCGCTTACCAATATGTTGTCAAAATCAAGTAGAAATTTGAGCACCAGAACAAGCAGGAATTTAAGTCTACAAATATGAAAAAACCAAAGTATGGTAAAGGCAGCTCCAATTCACATAATATCCAACCTCAAGACAACCAATCCAAGCCACAGGAAAAGAAGAGAAACAAGAAGAAGAAGAAGGAAACTAGGAAGTGGTACGACTTCCACAAAATCCCTTGGCACAACATCGATCAATGTCGCTCAAAATAGTCATTGATAGCTAAGCTCAAATAAACAGAGCTGATCCCTGAATCAGACTATGATTCAAACAATAAAAAAAGGAGATAGATAATTTATGCAAAACCCATTGCTACTTTAGCGACCACAAAAATCCAAACAAAAGAACCAGAGGATCCTGAGGAGGAGGAGCATCTCTTCCATTCACATATGTGGATGAAGGGGACCTCACTGCATTTTATTATTGATAGTGGAGTCCAGAAGAACCTAATCTCATCATATGTCATCAAGCAGTTGGATTTTCTGAGAATGCCACACCTGCATCCATACAACATCGGGTGGCTTCACCGGGGACGATATCTTCATGTCAACCAGCAGTGTCATATGTCCTGCGGCATCAATCCCTTCAAGGATAAGGTACTGTGTGATGTTTCCAAACTGGAAGTCTATGATGTTATTTAAGGCCAACCTTATATGTGGAAGTGTCATGTTTTTTATGAGTCTTGACCCTGTAGAATCATTGTTACTCTAGGGGTCAGCTCTATAGGATACCAGAGGTAGTTTCAACTATTTTCCAGACAAAATAGTGTCGTAGAGTAATATCTCACATCGAAAAGTTTAGCCTCTTCACAATATGAACAGAAGGACACGGAAACCATTGCATCCTAGGACCAAGACCTTCCTATCTAGTAGAAGCAACCTGTAGAAGAGATCAAAAATATTGTTGTGTCACCTACTATGGTGCCTCCACAGTGCCAAATCCAACAAATTTGCAACAGATCCCTTCATATTCCTCATATTGCATCTTCACCGATAGGTTCCTCCCACACTCGGGAAGATCATGTAGCTAGAACAATTGAATGGATCCAACCCCTCCAGCAACAGGCACATAACAACCTTCAACAAGCTAAGTAGGAAAAATTCTTCAGCAAGGCAAGCAGTTCATCAAGTTTAATATTTAGCAAAAGCTTCCCCATATTCCACAGGAACTTGACACAATGGGGAACATTGCTTCCTAAGGGGGGAAGAATGATCCACGTGGAAATTAGTGGTTGTTGGAGTTACTTCAAACATGCCTAGGATTTTTTTTTCCTAAGGTTTTTCCTATGTTTATTATTCATTATTTCGTCTCCTATATTTTAGGAATAATATTCCTCTAGGGAGAATATTCACTTCAGTTTGATCAGTTCAGTGGATTCTAGATGCTACATTAGTATTATCACCATGCAACATTGGGATCATCACCAACTAATGCACATTTTCCTTAGCATCATCACTAGACTAGTGCATTACCCATGATTCCCTGATCTCCTCCTCACTTCACTCTGTTTGAGTCAGTTAACTAAAGACTAATAGACTAGTTAACTCAGCTAGGTGGCAGTTCACTCCCATAACTACTCGAGAGACTAGACTAGGTGGAAATTTATTCCCGTAACTGTCAGTGTGTGTCAATATCACTCTAGAACACCACTATGGTGCATTGGTTGAGTTATACAGATTATATCATGTGTAAATTATCATTCATTCATTTGGTTAATGAGAATTCTTCCATTGTTTCTCTCCTGCTTCTCTTTTCTTCTATTTTCTATGCAATTGTGTATGTAAATTCCCAACTAGATATATTTTGTGCAGGTTCAACACATTTACATGGTATCGGAGTCGATGGACTATTATGGAAAAGACACACCAAATTATTTTTGCAAGTACCGAACATTGAAGACAACAACAAAAAAGGAATTTTCAAAAGAATTCATTCTTACACCTTACAATTACTTTGCATGGAAGGATAAGATGATCATGCATCTTTGAAGCAGAGGATTGTATAGGTTAACCATGAACACAAAGATAGAACCGACATCAGACATAGAAAAATCCAAGTATCTAAATCAAATGGATGAAGCATTCAAAAAAATTTGCAGTCTCATTTCTCTTGATCTCCTCTTTCACATATCTTCCTGTAAAACCCCCAATGAAGCTTGGACTACCATGGAAGGGATTTTTAGAAAATAGGATCAGATGAGGGGACACATGCTTGAGGTGGAATTTCTCACATTGGATCCAAAAATCTTCGACAATCTCCAATATTTCTTTACAAAATTTTAAGGATTTACTGTCGCAACTCAAGGCTTGCGGGGTTGATAAATCTAAGTTGGAGAAACATATGGTTCTCACCATTCTCTCCAAAATTGGTCCTGAATTCTTAGTGTTTTTATCCACATTACATTTAGTTAGATTCGCCTATGGAGCCACCTGAAAGATTCCTTCTCTTGAGGAATTTATCGAACCTCTAACATAAGAGCAGACCAAGCTCATCAACATGGTAAAAATAAAAGGCCCAAAGGCGCATGCACTTACTATGCAACATGTAAGTGGTCATCAATATCAGAAATATAAATATAAATACAAAAGTAAATCTCATGCAAATCTGAAGAAAGAAGGGTACTCAAAACCCTTGAACGATGCCTCTGGATCCAAAGGTGGAAAGGGAAGAAAAGGGGAGAAATGCACATACTTCCATAAAGGACTCCATCCAGAATCCACATGTATGCAGAAAAAAAGAGATATAATAACCCAAATACTTCATCAAAACAACCTTGGATATCACATCCTCAAGGGTGCCAAGAAGAAGAAGCCAGAAGATCAGAATCCCAAGAAAGGAAATTCTAGCCATGCCTTGATTGACATCAACTCTTCTCTCAATGCTTAGATCGTAGATTCAAGAGCATCACACCACATGGTTGCCACAAAATATATATAATCCTCATTGGATGGATGCAAAGGTCCTCCTATTCTGATGGGGGACAACACTCCAATTGAGGTCATTGGTAAAGGAAGGATTGAACTCACCAACAGAAGCTTCAAGAATGTGCTACATGTTCCCAAAATTTTTGTCAATCTTCTCTCTATGTATCAGATGACAAATTTTGGCACCATAAATAAATTCATATTCACACATGATACAGTGGATATCTATTACATGCAAACCAATTCCAAGGTTGCTACTAGTGAGGTAAATCGTCAATATAGGATTTACACATTTTCTGAATTTATTGAACCAAATTATTCTTTATTTCTTACCCATGTTGATGAAAGTAGTAGGATATGACACGAAAGGTTCAGGAATTTAAATTTCATATATATGCAATAGCTTAGCAAGAAAGGATTGGTTGATGGTCTACTAGACATCCATTTCTCCAAAGTAATATTTGAGGGATGTGTTCTCGGAAAACACCCTCAAGAGAAATTCGACAAAGGAAAGACTCAGAGAGATTCCTCTCCTTTAGATCTGATCCATAGTGACCTCATGGGACCTTTTTCGCATCCATCAATCAACAAAGAAAGGTACGTGCTCATTTTTGTTGATGATTTCTCATGCTTCACATGAATTTTATTTCTCAGGAAAAATTAGAGGTCTTTCAACACCTCAAAGATTTCAAAGCCCTGGTTGAGGCACAGTCAGGAAAGAAAATCAAAATCCTTCGAAATTATAACGGGGGAGATTATGTCAACCATGAGATACAAAATCTTTGTCACGAGGAAGGGATTCAATTGCAACACACATTTCCCTATACTCCGCAGCAAAACAGAGACATTGAGCAGAAAAACAGATCTCCAAAAGAGATGGCATCTTGCATGCTACATGAAAAGTCACTTCCTTAGATATTATGGGTTAAAGAACTTAATTTTGCAACCTACATCCAAAAAAATTCTTCCCATAGATCTAGCAAGGACAAGACCCCATACAAGGCTTGGAGCAGCCTCAAACCAGAAGTGAACCACTTTCATATTTTCGGTACACATGCATGGTCTCATATTCCCTATGAAAAGAGGAAGGCACTTGATCCACAGAGCACAGAGTGTATTTTTTTGGGGATACCCTGATGGTGTGAATGGATACAGACGTATTGATCTTTCCTCAGACTGGCTCATCATTGAGCATCATTTCCAATTCAAGGAAAGTTTCTCGCATGTACCTTAGCAGTCACATGCAGACACCTTTGTTCTTCCACCTGTTAGAGATGATGACCATGCACATGTTGACTCTTCTTCAGATGAGATTTATGATTCAGAGGATTTAGATGATCAAGATACAGAGTCAGTAAAGTAAGATGCAGATTCAGTGCATCCAAATGCAAATGCATAGCCATCGTATAGGCCCAAGTGGGCTCATACTACTTTTCAAGATGTAGGGGATCTTGTTGGGGACCCAATTGATACCAGGAGGACTCAATATGATTTCAAGGAGCCTCCTCTTTCACTCACTTCCACTGACCCATTGCCACCAATGCATATTTTCTTGGTTTAGTCTTCAGATCCACAGTCTTATGGTGAGGCTGTTGGAAATCCCTTTTAGGAATCCTCCATGCTAGAGGAGTACAACTCTCTCCTCGAGAAACAGACTTGGGATCTGGTTCCCCTTTATTCTGGAAGGAAACTTGACAGATGTAGATGGGTCTACGGGACCAAGAGTACAACGTATGGACAGATTACTAGATACAAAGCCAAGATTGTTTCCAAAGGCTTTTAGCTAGTGAATGGCATTGACTATGATAAGACCTTCCCTCCAGTAGTGAACATGGATTCCATATGATTGGCACTTTTCATTGCGGCATCCAATGGATGAGAATTTCATCATATGGACATGAAGAATGCATTTCTTCATGGTGATCTATCTGAGGAGATGTTTATGGAGCAACCCTAGGGATTTATGCAGGACTCATATTTTGTCTGTCAACTGAAGAAATCTATTTATGGACTCAAGCAGGATACAATGGAATGTTATGCCAATATGTAATCCAACATGTTGTCACAGAACTTTGTACATTGTAATTCAGACCCGAATGTTTACATGCTCAGGACGGTTTATTCACTTCTACTCCTAGTTATGTATGTTAATGATTTGATGTTCACCAGTTGCTTGACTTCAACGATTGTTGCAGTCAAGAGGATTCTACATGATACGATCTTTATGAAGGAAATGGGTCCACTACACTTATTCCTTGGAATCGATATCAGTCATGATGCATCAGGCATCAAACTATCTCAGGCCAAGTATGCACGAGATCTCCTTGAGAGATTTCACAAGACAAACTATAAGTCTGCCCTGAATCCTTTCATATTAGGATTTAGACTTGAGGATGGGGGGGAGACTCCACTGGTTGACAACACACTATACAAACAACTAGAGGGGATCTTTTTTTATCTCACACACTCCAGACCATACCTCTCCTATGTAGTTGGTGTAGTCTCCAAGTTCATGCAGGAGCCGCATGAGATACATTGGAAGGCTACAAAATGTATCCTTCGATACGTACAGGGCACCATCACCTTTGGGATTCATTATGCAACAGAATCTACATTGGATCTCATCGGGTTCACTAATTCTTACTAAGATAGCGATAACATTGATCGCAATTCCACATTTGGTTATTCACTTAGTCTTGGTTTTGGGCCTATCTATTGGTCGAGTAAGAAGCAAGATTTTATTGCTCTATCTTCAGCCGAGGCAGAGTACATAGGGGTACTTAACATAACCATTCAGGCTATGTGGCTACAACATTTTCTCACTAAGTTGCTCATTCAGTTTCATCGGTTGATCGTCATCTGGTGTGACAACTAGAGCACTCTAAAGTTTTGCAGAGATCCAGTTCAAAGGAAATGGATAAAACACATCAATATCCACATGCACTACATCCGAGATTTAGTACATGAGGGGATCATCGACCTACAGTTCTATCCTTCAGCAGAACAGACTGCAGACATCTTCACCGAGACCTTCACTGAGAAGAAGTTCTAGACTTTGCAAAGTCATCTTGTAGTGAAGGACACAGTTGCCTAGCAACTATTAGTTCTTCTTTCTACATGCATTTTACTTTGATGGGGGGTTTTCCGATGAGTTTTTCCCTCTTTCCTCTGTTTATTTCAATGTATCTTTGGTATTTGGGTACCTAACATTGCCTCATTGTTGGGACCCATTCTTTACTTTCACAATAGGGATATTCAGGGGGGTGTTGGAGTTACTTCACACACACCTAGGATTTATTTTTCCTAATGTTTTTCCTATGTTTATTATTCATTATTCAATATCCTATATTTTAGGAAGAATATTCCTCTAGGGAGAATATAATCTTCAATTTTCACTTCAGTTTGATCATTTGAGTGGAGTCTAGATGCTACATTGGGATTATCACCATGCAACATTGGGATCATAACTAGCTAATTCGCAATGTCCTTGGTATCATCACTAGACTAGTGCATTACCCATGATTCCCTTATCTGATCTGCACTTCACTTTGTTTCATTCAGTTAATTGAAGAATGATAGACTACTTAACTTAGCTAGGTGGTAGTTCACTCCCGTAATTGCTAGAGAGACTAGACTAGACAACAGTTTACTCCCGTAACTGTCGGTGTGTTTCTAGATCACTCTAGACCACCACTATGGGGCATTGGCTTCTCCTCCAATGCGCATTGGTTTAGTTATATAGAGTATATCATGTGTAAAATATCATTCATTCATTTGGTTAATGAGAATTCTTCCATTCTTTCTCTCCTACTTCTCTTTTCTTCTATTTTCTCTGCAACTGTGTATGTCAATTCCAAGCTAGATATATTTTGTGCAGGTTCAACATATTTGCAGTGGACACCCACCTATTCCACTAGTTCAAAATAGGGGTTTCCACCTTGGCAGTTTTTCTACAGTTTTTTGGGTCTTGAACTTCTAGGGTCGTTTTGAGGCCCTAAATGACATTTTTTGGGCTCGACAACACCTGGAATGTAGCTAAAAGTAGATGTTAGGATGAACGGAATATGTACTCCTCAGCTATACCTTTCTGATGATATATAGAACGCCCCAAATGGAGATCATGTGCAAAATTTATGCTCTCAGGAAGTTGACATATCAACTACCCCCATCGGGGCCCACAAACCTTTTGGAGTTTCATCTTCCGGGGTTAGGGTTTTGTATTTTATTTATGTTAAAAATGCCTATGGAGACTCATTGTAAACATCATCTTCTTGTGAATGAGAATAGCCATCATATATCTTCTCAGAGATAAACTTCCACCATTCTAGTGAGTCATTCACTCTGTAATTTTACAGTTTCTATACATTTATCTCATTAATAAAAATTGTGCATTATTGTATCTCTATGTTTATTGAAATATCTTTGTATACTTCATTTTTATATCTCCTCCTTCATTTAATTCTCAAAATAATCTATCATTCCCTTATTTACACTTTTTATAGGACTTGGTAAATCATTCCTTATATGTAGCATTCTTGGCTTTATTTTGTGTTACTTCAACATTGTGTGGGAATTCCCTAAACAAATGATCATGTTCCTGTCACTCGTAGCATATAAATGGATTATTTTCATATACTAGGGTTTATACTTGTTACCCCCCATGCCTAGGGGTAACTAAGGAGATGATGTATCCAAGCATGCGGGTAGTAGACATGGAGTGTCGAGAGTCGGATTGATCGAAAAATCCCACATTAAGCAGATAGAGCCCCTCCTTTTCAAATTACATCACCACTCATCGTCGACAACAAAGAAGCATCCACTACACCGGTTTGGCCCCCAGAAGGTAGAAATTATTGCTTCATGAGGTAACAAGTCTAGTCTCATGGTAAGTGTCACTTTAATATTTGAGGCATTGGAACATGTTGCAAAGAGTCCTTTCTTGACTATAGAATGTTTTCTTGGAAATTATCTCTTTTTCCTAACTTCACCTTGGTGGTTGTTATGGTATTCTAGTAATTTGATCAACCTCGGGAAAAGGGTTTCTACTGGGGGATTTCCTTGAAGGGTCATCATACCATTCACACTCATACTTATCACTTTCCACACTTCTTCCCCTTCGCTTCCTTATCTTTTGGATTTTCGGGTTCATTGACCCCAAGAGGGGTTTGTACCTCATTTCATGGGAAGAAGGGGTTAAAGGACCAAAAGTGTTTTAGTTGAAATGACACATAAATTCTCACCCTAAAGTCTTGAAATCCATGAAATGCTTCTCTAAAAGAATAAATGAATTTTAAGTGAAAAGAAATTAAAAAAAAAAATTGTCTCGCTTGAAGGGGAAATGCATTGTGGTGTTCTTTTACTTCAACTACATATAGCACCCAATGTTTTATAACTTCAAGTGGAATTGCAAAGATTTTTTATTTCCATTGCACGTAGCAATAAATTTTCGTACTTAATAAAAAAATTATTTCCAAGGTAGAGCACGTGGTCTATTTTATTTCTTGTTCGCACCATATTAACTTGAACTTGGAATTGCATGGAAAAAAGAAAATAAAGGGTTTGGAAAAGGGTTGCATTACAAACAAAGGGTAACTCAAGGATGTATCTCACCCTCCACAAAGACACCCATAAATGAGACAATATGAACCCTTGATATGTAAAGAACCCCATGCCCAGGTGTCTTTCCCCAATACACCTCATGCTTATTACATGATCTAGATAGGGTCTTCTTCGGAAACATTCCTTGACTTGGGGATTATCCATGCAATAGGGAACCATGACACCCCTCCCATAACTAAATTTGGAAAATCTTATAAGGTTTTTGAGAATTTTTTAATTTGAAAAGGGGGGATTTAATTCACTTGTTTGGGTGGTTCTTTTATTAAATGTGGCTTACTTGGCATGATTCATATGACTTGTACACCCTTGGAGCGTGTACTTGTTTGTATTTAGAGGACCTTTCCCAATGAAATCTATTCATGAAGAATCTGTTCCACTTGGACCTTCATAGGGGCTTGAAATCCCATAGGATGGATCCCATACCCCACATGTGGGAGACCGTCGTTGATGAGAGTTGCACCTTTTGAGGACTTCTAGCCTCACGAGAAAGGCCTAGGATGATGAATGCATATGAATTCACCTTTCTATACTTAGACGTGGCCTTTGGAATCCTAGTACATCACCCTTTATCCCTTCTCGTCATCTTGGAGGCTAGGGTTTTATGGATGATGTGGTTATGGAGGTGGTTTGACAAGAGAAGACACATGGCATGACACTCTTTCACATGAGAGCATGACACATGGACTTTAAAGGCCCAACAATTTCCTCTTTGAGCCTTGACATCATATTTTTTTATCTATATGTCACCCTTCTATGGCATGACATCACCCTTTTTATGGTTTTACTTGATATATTTTTAATTTTGGCATTATCTAGAGGCAAATTAAGGAGTTGGACCTCCTTCTATTTTGTTTTTCATGAAAAATTTATGTGGAAAAATATATTAGGGTTTTCTCATATAAATAGAAAAACCCTAATTTTATTTTTAGATCATCATAACTCTCACTTGAGAGACTCACTTCTAAAATTTTCTCCCTCTTGGGGCTACTAACTCTTTCTCTCTCATGAGGTATCTTTGGAAGGTCAAGTTGTGGATTCTCTTTGTTAATTTTTGGATGGAATTTTTGCAATTAGGGTTTTATCTCATGGTATCTTGGTGAAGTAAGTGAAACTTCTTTATTTTTTATCTTCCCTAAGAGAGGAGAATCAATGCTTCCTCCTCTCGCAAGGTTAATTTGTTCAAAATTTCTGAAGGAATCCTTGCTACGGTTAGAGTTCTAAAGCCCTAAAGTGATATCACTTTAGTATTTTATCCCTATGTCATAGCAAGATTTGCCTCGCCATATGCAAATTTGATCAAAAGGCCTTTTTCCATTTCCCTATGCAAATTTGAAGTCCCTTTTTGCAAATCCCAGAGATAAAAACAATATTTTTCCACATATATGTGCCCTACCTATTATACAACATGTGTATATGCAGGTTACACCACGACAGCCCGCGTACATCAGGTTTTGTGCCCAAAATTAAAAAATGGTGTTGGGTTTCCATGTCACGTCATGAGATGCATGATCCTTGACCTTCCATATACTGGAAACATTCTGACTTGGCCCTTTAGTTCCGCTTGAAGGCTATAAATGGGACAAATCCAAGCTATGGAAAAGAGGAGAAGAATTCAACTTTGAGAGAAAAGTTACTCTGGAGAAATTATTCACTTCATATTGAGTCTGCATCCCTTTATCCTTTTAAGTCTGAACACATTCTTCAGCCCCCAAGCTCTTTCCTACATGATTGAGAACCTCATTGTCTCTCTTATATGAGCTTGCCTTTGGTGGAGGATTAAAGTGGTGGAGGCCCAGCTGGAAGGGACTTAGTTTCTCTGTTATGAACCGTTCCAACACAGAAGTTTGTAATTCATTCACTTTTGTTGATTACATTTTAATATAAATACTCTTTTCTCATCCAATTAATATCTTACAAATATTTGAATTGTTATTCCAAGGGATATTTGTTATGAATTTTGATGGATTATGATATTGAATGTGCTAACATTATATATTATCATCATATGCTTGTGTTTCTTGGTTGTTGAGGAAAATTTGTAGGTGTATCTCTTTGAAACAAATGCTCAACGGTGGAATTCATCGAACGTATGGATGAGGTAGTCTCTTTATCTTCTCTCGTTAGCATATTTCCTGATATAGCATACCTGAGATTAGAGTTGATTTCTGCAGTCATTTTCATCTGTTGTTGTTTACCCCTAGCCATAGAGAGATTTTCCTCGTAACATAATTGGCGACCATACTGGGTATAGAATATTATTTCCGGGGTTTGGAGTGTTTTTCTCCTTTGATTTCTCTAATTTATATTGATTTTTTTGTCATCTGACTTATTGATAGTCTATGTTCATTCTGAGTCTGAGTTTCTTAGCCTTCTCCTTAGCCCAGCTGTGTTTTAACACATATACGCGGGTTTTTACCTGACAGTCGCATACATACGCATGTTTTCCTTCTGCAAGAGGCGTATATACGCACTTTTCTCCTGAATAGTCACGTACATCATCCTTTTTTGCTTGGTTGTTGGGTTTGATGTTTGTTGGGTAAGTTTTGATAGTTGATGAATCTTCTTGGGTCTCTGTTATCACTGTTAAGTGTCTATCGAATGATAGGAAACCTTTCTTTGGTTGAATTTTTGGGCGGTTACTTTCTCATCATCCTTTTCATTTGATTGTCCTTACATATTGGGATGGGTTCTTTCTTCTTGATATCCTAATTGGTTTGTCTCTGTTAACATACAATAGAATTTTTATATCAAGTTGTTGTTCAGTCCTTGCATTTTGATTCTTTTATATTGAAAATAAAAAAACATTATGCATTTTGCATTGACGACATTTGATTTTTTTGGGTTCTTATCATTGATCTTAGTACATTTATAGAAAGATTGCATCTTATTTGGAATTGCAAAACTAAATTGGAAATTGCATATGGAAAATCTTATCATTTATTGGGAATTGAAGTTAGGACTTTGCATTTTATTCATATTCATTTACTTTACTTGTTGAATCATAACATCATTAGTTTCACAACTGCACCTTTTTTGAGTAAGCAAGGCCACTAAAAGAAATGTTAATAATTTAAAATTGATTAGAAACTATTTTATTTTCTAGGGTGCACAAACTAGCTTAGGATTTAGAGCCTTGGAGTAGGATTTTGTGAGTAAACTTCTCCAAGGATATTAAATCAACATATGTGTCTGACTAAGGGAGTGGTGAAATCCATTGTATAATTGGTGATGTCAGGAGGCTCTGCTTACACTGGAGTTAAGCACGAGGTCATGTAAGGTTGGTTGCAGGGGTATCCCCCCAATACCTTCTTAGAGTTAGATATACTTTTGGGGATCTATTTTTATATCGGGATCTTGCTAGTACCTTTATCTCTGTGAGAGGTGGTGCTTTCGACGTTTCAGGCTTTGTTACCCTGCCCATATGGTATACCTAACTTATGATTGTTCTCTTTCACATTGGTTATATTATGGTTTCTTAGTTGCTTGACATAGGTACCACATAGGTTACTTGTAGGGGTTATTCTGTAGGTACCCTGTGTCAGATAAAGGTCGAACAACACACAGCCTTTATGGTAGATTACCTCTGCAGGGGGATCTGACTGATTGGTTGTTAAGCCTGCAAGGGCCCTTATAACCGATTCTAATACCTTCGATATTTTGCAGGGAGTCTCGCGCCCCTCTTGGGTGAGGCATACCTACTTTAGGGAGGGAGGCCCTTTTCAGCCAATTTATCATGTTTGTGTGCATATTGGCCCTTTTTTTATTTTATTTTGGTGTGCTCTTTGATTATTAGTTGACATTAGGATTTTGTATTATGTCATGAGTTTTCATTATCATGGATACTGGAATCCCTTTGGCTCCCTCATGTAATGCTACCTCCCCCATCACATTTTCTCATTTCATGGGGATGAATCCATCCAAGTTTCATAATGGTATGCATAATTATGATACTTGGTCAATGCCTTGGCTCTCTAATCATTTTCCTCTTGATATTCCAAACATCTCTTCACCCTTTCAATCCTCTCCCTCGCCTGCTTACATGAATCCTAGTTTTCGATGTGAGGGAACTATGGTTCTGCTTTCTACATGTTCGTTTGATAGGAATCATATCCCTCAATCGAATATCATTGTAGGAGGTTGGAATCTCCCTTCTTACGGATCCAATCCTAACTTCATCCTTCGTGGGGAAAGTGCTCAAATGGGTGGTTATTCCACATATTATACCTCATCTGTGTATCCTTCATCTTCTATGCGAGATATTCCTATGGCGGGCCTCCATCTGTCCTCTAGTATTTCATACGGAGGAAATCAGTTTTATGGTATGAGATACCCCCTTCATGGAACCCCTTCGTATGGGGGAAATATATATCATCACCTAAATAATTTGTGTCACGCCTTTGTCTCTTCACAGACATCTTCTTCAGCGATGATTCATGTACAGACCTTTATGGATCAATTAGGCAGAGGATACTACCATTCCAGACAGGGACAGGGTGTAGACCAGAATCCTTCCTAGCGTGCAATTTCTCAAAACCAATCTTTCCCAGGACCTTGGTCTAAAATGTCGCAACCAACCACCGCCAGTCCAGTCACTAAAAGTCATACTGGAATTATGTCACCAACCTCTGTTAGTCATGTTGGAGATTGGTCGAAAACCTCTGCAAATCATGTTCAATACTAGCAACCAGTCGTTGCAAGTCATGTTGGGGGCACAAATCTAGTCATTGCTAGTCACACTGCACATACATCACCAACCTATGCTAGTCATGTTGGGGATACATCATCAACCTCTACTAGTCATGTTGGGGATTCATTACCAACCTTTGCTAGTCATGTTGAAGGCTCGTCACCAACCTCTTCTAGTCATGTTGGGCATTCATCATCGACCTTTGTAAGTTATGTTGGAGATTTTCTACTAGCCTCTGCAATTCATTCTTGGAGCATGTCACCAGCCATTACAATTCATGCTTGGGGAATTCATATGATTGAGAAGCCTAGTCGTGTAAGATTTAAGCCCAAGTTCCTTTGTAGGCTTTGCAAAGGAGATCCCCTTAGTCAATTGTGCCCTGCTACTATTGTGGTACAAGAAGCATGGTCATTTCCTAGGGGCCCTTTGGGTTATGAGTCGTCTTTGGTTTCCCAACCTTATTTTTTTGATACAACAGTCACGTTGATGCAATATCCGGCTGAAACATCTCTTATTTTGGGGGGTGATTTGTTTCTTGACCTTGTTGTCTCTCATCGTGTTCAACCAGCAGTTGTGTCGATGTGATATTCGACCAACGCCACTCCTATTTTTTTGGGTGATGCATCTCTTGACCTTGTTGTCTCACATCCTTTCCAACCGACGGTTGAAGAAGTGGTTGTGTCAATGCAATCTTCGATCAATCCCACTCTTCTCTTGGAGAGTGATCAGCCTAAGGAAGTGATATTGTCAATGCAATCTTCAGTCAATCTCACTCTTCTTTTGGAGGGTGATACGTCCTTTGACCATGTCCTTAGAATTCATAGTCCTACACCTTCTGAACAAGGGTGATTTATACTCTCTCTGAGTACTCTCCCTCCAATTCTTCGGGAGGTTTCCTTTAACTGGGATGGTCTTGTAGAGCCTCGACTTCCTTCTTCTATACCCTTCCGGATAAGGGGCATTCTTTGATATATTGTAGATAAGGTAACTTCTGCAAGTATTTTATCCTCCTCGACTTGGAAAGCTTTGGGTTTTCCCAAGATTGTGTCAGCTATATGTGAGTTTCTAACTTTCGACAGAAGTCTTACACGGGAGCCTTCCCCCCCCCCATGAAATTTCGCCTATAAAACTCCCAACAAGTTTGATTTAAGCTCTTTTCCGGCTCTCTCAAAAAGAAAAAATATTGTCGAGTGAACATGTCTCTTTCACACTCGTAAATTGGATTTGAAATGACATATATTTGGTGCAAGTTTACCCCTTTTTAAAACCGAGTAGACTAAGATTATGAAAAAGTACATTTTTTTTTGTGTTAAGTTGTAATTACATGTTATTCTCTTTCTTGCAATATTGATCCTATTTCTGGTTCTCCCTTTTGCACTATAAGCCTTTCACCTCAATAGTTTTCATCATCAACCAAGAAGAGCCTTATTTATATCCTTTTCAGCTTGACACCCTATACCCAAGAGGAAACATTCCCCTAAGTTTCCATCTCCCGCATGCACCTCCTTGCATTGAGCATAGGTATGTTCCACAACTGGAACTAGATTGCTTACTTGCGACACTCATTTCTTCCTCTATATCATAGCATTCATTTGACTATGAAAACACAAAAAAATATGGGCAAAAAAGGAATATTATCTTATATTGGCAGCAATTGTGTCGCCGTTAAACAGAGAAAAAAAAAATTAGTCCACTTGTCATCAACATTTTTGGTTTAGCATGACCTTAGGAAGTTGAGCTTGTTACATAGAGTTTACTCCCCTGACTGGTTACTCTTCCAGTCCCTATGGAGAGTTTGATTTATGCCTCCTGCATCTCAAAGTTTCATCATTGAGTCTATGCTATTAGAGTTTCCATATGTCTCATGCTCTTGTTCAAAGGATGTCTATCAACCTATGTCAGCCACTCCTCAGAACTATTGACTTTGCATGTCAGTCATACCCTCAGTGTGTCTCAGAATTACATAAAGTTGTAGTTCTATTGTACACCCTCGTCTTACTTTTATCATTGGTAGGTAAACTTGAACCCAAACGTCGACATTTCATCATTGGTCACTAACTAGGTGGTTTCCCTTGTGTTCGACGACAAGAAATCTATTCGCACATTGGGATTCATGTAGTGTCTTGGATGACATTAGCCTTATTGGTGGTTTCCTCTCCTTTGTCAGCAGTTTTCCTTATTGGTTGTTATTCAAAGGGTCGTTTTCATGTACCGCTTGCATCTGGTACACAAGAAAGATGCACAGGGTCATTGGTTCATGAACATGTTCTTCATCTGATTTTCTCCAAATCATCAATATCTCACTTTGTACCTAGTGTTGAATAATGAGAGATGGCTCAATGCTCTCCTTTCAATGGGTCTCCTTCCATCGACTTCAACCTATCTATTCTGGAAATGAGACCTAGAGTCCTATGAGTACCTAGAGGCTTGTAGTCATTAGTGGTGGGTTCTCCCGCCATCGACAGTTGGAAATACATCAATACCTCTTGATCAATGGATTCTTCAAGTGTTCGACCCCAAAACCTCTAATCACACTTGTAACAATGTACTTGGTGCCTTGATACCTACTTTCATTATCATTAGGTTATCTCGTGTTTGTTAATGGTATACCTTAATGATCGGTAATCAAATGAAGTCTCATTGTGTTCGACCTCAACTCCTTAATTCATACAATGTAGACTTTCACTTTTGGCAGATCATGTAGAAGACTTGAAGACATCAATTTATAGTCGCAACTTTCTTGAGTTCTTGCTATCTTTCATCGGACTAGTACCTATGTGACTTCAGTGATCATGGGAGATCATATTGTCCTCCATTGTATACAAATATCTTTAGATTGGTTTTGAGACTAGTTTTACTGGGCCTTGTTCGTGACTATGATAGCCTTTGGCATGTAGCCACATTTTTATTTCCTACTCATGGCCATGAACACCTGTTTGGTATATTTTCACATGGATCTGGAGTGTAATTCAAATTGGCAGCCATGTTCGCAAAGTCGGTGCAGATTGTATGATTCTCATGACAAACTAGTTCGTCCAGTTGGGTCTCCATTACTCCACTTCTAGGTATTATAATGTATTTCGGCCATCACAGATACTCCTCTGACCTCACACATTAGGGAGCATCTGTTATAGAAATATTTTCCTCACCCTATGCAAATTTTCTCAGAAGGCCTTTGTCCATTTCCCTATGCAGACTTAAAGTCCCTTTTTGTAAATCCCAGAGCTAAAAACATATTTTTCCACATATACATGCCCTAGATATTATACAACATGTGTATACACAGGTTGCACCACTACATCCCACGTACATCAGGTTTTGTTCCCAAAATTAAAAAATGGTGTCAGGTTTCCATGTCACGTCACGAGATCCATGATCCTTGACCTTCCATATACTGGAAACATTCCTACTTGGCCCTTCAGTTCCACTGGAAGGCTATAAATGGGCCAAATCCGAGCTATGGAAAAGAGGAGAACAATTCAAATTTGAGAGAAAAGTTACTCTGGAGAAATTTTTCACTTCATATTGAGTCTGCATCCCTTTATCCTTTTAAGTATGCACACATTGTTCATCCCTCAAGCTCTTCCCTACATGATTGAGAACCTCATTGTCTATCTTATATGAGCTTCACTTTGGTGGAGGATTGAAGTGGTGGAGGCCCAGCTGGAAAGGACTTAGTTTCTCAGTCGTGAACTGTGTCGACACGGAAGTTTGTAATTCATTCACTTTTGTTGATTATATTTTAATAGAAAAACTATTTTCTCGTCCAATTAATATCTTAAAAATATTTGAATTGTTATTCCATGGGCATATTTGTTATGAATGTTGATGGATTATGATATTGAATGTGATAACATTATATATTATCACCATATTCTTGTGTTTCTTGGTTATTGAGGACAAGTTGTAGGTGTATCGCTTTGATTCGAGTTATCAATGGTTGAATTAATCGAACGTCTCGACGAGGTAGGCTCTTTATCTTGTCTCGTTATCATATTTTCTTATATAGCATACCTGAGATTATAGTTGATTTTTGTAGTCATTTATGTCTGTTGTGTTTTACCCCTAGCCATAGATAGATTTTCCTCGTAACACCCTAGGATTCTTGATTTTTACCTAGTTTAAGCTATAAGAAGGGAGAAAAGGTTTTTAGGGCCCAAAAGTGCTTTCACCCTAGAAATCCTTCTCCTTAAGACTCAACTTCTAAATCCCTAAAGTAATATCACCTTAGAGATTGTTTCCTACCTCTTGGTTGCAAGTAGATGAAGCTCCAAGTGTATTTCCATTTACTATTATAAAGACTCCATAACCCTTAAAGGCATTGTTTACATAGCTCTCTTTTGGTAAAATTGATGAACAAACACTCTCTTTCAACTCTCCTAAGCTCTCCCCTAACACTTCTAACACTAACTTTGACTAACTTGCTAGTAAACTTGTTGTTGCAAAAAATTTCTACAACCACTTAATAACTCTCAAATTTGTTGCATACACTCATTTATTGGTCACATAACATAGTCATAAAGTGCATCTAACAATTGGATATTAATCTAGTAGATGTATGCTAAGTTTTCCTTCTTAATTTTTGCATTTATGATCAATATTTGTTATTGATATTATAATATATTTAACGATTTATTATTGTTCATTGTTGAAAATTTATAACAACCATAGAAACTTTCTTGTATGGTGTATTTAATAGGCATTTATTGCTTGTTTAAACTTGGAAATAATCATATACATGCTATAAAGTGTTCTTGTTTCGGAAAGTTACTCAAACAACCTTATACCTCTTATATTTCCTTGACCTAGACCTTTTACTCGGTGATCATGGGATGCGGTGGTAGGCTTGGATACTATACTTGCTACTTTGATCTCTTGAGGTCACTAGGAATCCCTCCCTTGTGGTAGACCTCTTCCATCACTAGAACATGGGAAGTTCTTACTAAGGTGATAGTGGTAGGATATTCTATAGTTACACAATATTTCAGGACTTGTAGTGGGTCTTTGCACAAGTACAAATCATGTGATAACATTTTAGCACTGTTTCCAAGGAGGATTGAGTCATTCTCCTCAATGACATATCTTTTGGTAAACTTTACCCAAAGCCCTTATCTCTCAAGTTTACTTGGAAACTCCACTGAGGGTGATTTCCTCACCTTCCTTTGATGATCTAAGTTTGACCATCTGGTGATTCCACGAATTTCAACAAGGTACACTAACCCTCATAAGACCTACAATAGAATGGTTCCTCACAACTCACCTGTAGTGAAATTCTTGTTTGGTGGAAAAATTCCTTTGCCTACAATGGCTCAAATGAAATGGGAATCCAATATATTCAAACCCTTGGATATGTCTGCTATCTCAGGATATCGAAAGATTCCTCTGAAGTATGAGACATGGTTTTTCAAGTTTCCTAGTAATGATGTGATAACTGCTAAAGAACATATAAGTAAATTTTGGGCCTTCTTTCAATGTAATCATGTGAGTGATGACATTGAAGATTTAGTAATGAAAATTTTCTCGGCCACTCTTACCAATGTTTCTAGGAGATGGTATGATAGTCTCCCTGATAAGATCATCAATACTATGGATCAAGTCAAGGAAACATTTCTTAATAGATGGAATAATAAAGAGGATCCAAGCATCTTGTTGACTTGACTTACCAAAATAAAGAAATTAGAAAATCAGACTATTGTTAGAAAAACAGGATCGTGGAGTAATAAAGTAAAACAAATGTGGAAATAAAACACAAAAGATACATAATAAAATAGAGACATAGATATATTTGGTTCATCAAGTGTGGGATACATCCACTAGAGAAATTTCTAGGTCCTTCCTTTTTATTATCCAACAAATGAAGGGATACAACCTACAACACACTCATTGTAACTTCCCCTTCTTTATTTCATAGCCTCCTATCTCATAATACAACATTTGCAATAATACACAGTCACAAGACAATTCCCTCATAAGAGAGGGTTATCTTCTAGGGAAAAAAAAACTAAAAATAACTTCTACTGTCAGATCTTCGACCTTATAATGAACAATCCATATTGACTATTTAATTAAAATATTTTACAAGGCAATTTTCCCTAATATTTCGCTTTGGGGGCGTTTCCCCTGAATACCCCTCCAGGGGGGGCTACAAAAATTGTCCCCTCCCCACTTGGACCCCTACGGAAACAGTTGTGGGGGGGGGAAAGGCCCACCACACCCCCCCTTTAGGGTATGGTGTCCAAGCACGGATAAAACAAACCTCTGAATCAGGAAGATAATCAGGCTCCACAACTAAAAATATCCCACTTGGAGACTGATCACAACAATTCCACTATTGATATACATGTTGGACTATACTCCACCTTGGATCTAGAAAATTTCTCATATTTACCTTCATGCTTGAATACCAACTAAAACTAAGTAGGAACTCAATTTATCCATGGTTACTCCCTTTGTTAACATGTATGCAGGATTTTGGATAGTATGTATATTTTCCAACTTTAAATGTCCATATTCCAATACAAATCGTATGAAATGGTACTTGATTTGTATATGCTTAGTATTTGAGTGGAAGGTTGATTTATTTGCAAGATGAATGTCACTCTCACTGTCACAATACAACATGTTATTCTCCTTCTTCTTTCCCAATTCTTCCATAAACCTTTGTAGCCTAATCATTTCAATACTAGTCTCTATAGCAACAACATACTCTTCTTCTGTTTATAAAAGTGAAATAACCTTTTGTAGTTTTGAAATCCAACTTACTGTTGTTCCACCTATAGTAAAAACATACCTTGTGGTGCTCCTCCTGCTATATTTATCACCTTCCATATCTGAATCAAAATATCCTTGTAGAACAATGTTTGAACCTCCAAAACATAATACATGAGTACTAGTACCTCTCAAATACCTGAGAATCCACTTTACTTCCTCCCGATTTTATTTACCTGGATTGTTCATATCCCTTCTCACAACTCCCATTGCATGTGCAATATCTAGTCTTTTGCAAACCATCGCATACATCAAGTTGTCAACTGCTGATAAATAAGGGACCCTGGACATGTATTCTATCTCCTCCTATTCTATCTCCTCCTGTGTCTTGGGACACATTTCCTTAGTTAATTTGAAATGGCTGGCCAAAGGTGTACTAAATAGTTTTTCATTCTGTATTCTAAACCTCTCCAACACCTTCTCTATGTACTCATCATGAGACAATGTCAATTTGCAATTTTTCCTATCTCTTGTTATCCTCATACCAAGGATTTTATTTGCAGCACCCAAATCCTTCATCACAAATTAATTATCTAATTTCTTCTTGAGAACATTTATATCCTGCATATTA
>SNQJ01S0016277.1:75471-100483 GCA_010110895.2 Picea sitchensis | reverse complement strand
ATTCTCACAACAACCAGGTACTGATTATGGTGAAACTTTTTCTCCAGTAGCAAGATTAGACACTGTAAGGACTCTATTGGCCATAGTAGCCCAACACAAATGGCAAGTATTCCAGATGGATGTCAATTCATCTTTCCTGAATGGTTTCTTAGAAGAATAAGTTTTTGTCGATCAACCACCTGGATTTGAAGTCCAAGAGCAGCCAACCGAAGTATATCGGTTGAAGAAAGCCTTGTATGGCTTAAAGCAAGCTCCAAGAGCTTGGTACAACAGAATTGAAACTTACTTGATCAAAAGTGGTTTCAACAGAATCCAAAATGAGCCAACTCTTTACACCAAAACATATCAACACAGTAAAATTTTGATTGTATGTTTATATGTTGATGACATGATATATACTGGAAATCTTGAATTAACCAATTTTAAACATGCCATGCAATCTGAGTTTGAGATGACAGATCTTGGCATAATGAAATATTTTTTGGGGATTGAGGTTGATCAATCAACCAAATGAATTTTTGTTTGTCAAAAAAAGTATGCAGCAAACATCATCAAAAGATTCTGCATGGAAGAATGCAATCCAATAGAAACACCTATACCCCTAGGCACAAAATTGAGCAAAAAAGATGAAGGCCCTACAGTGGACCCTACCCTGTACAAAAGTTTAGTAGACAGTTTGTTGTATCTTACAACCACTAGGCCTGATATTATGTACGCAACCAGCCTTGTTTCCAGATATATGGAATCCCCCAAAGATTCTCACTGGAAGATGGCGAAACGAATTTTGAGATATGTTGTAGGAACTCTCAATTTTGGCTTATGGTACACTAAATATGATAATAATCAACTCTCTGGTTACATAAACAGTGATTTTGCAGGCAACCTAGATGAGAGGAAAAACACCTCAGGACATGCTTTTCACCTGGGCACGAACCTAATTTCATGGGCATCAAAGAAGGAACCAATTGTATCAATATCTTTTGTAGAGGCAGAGTATGTCGCTGCTACCTCAGATTCCTGTCAAGCTGTGTGGCTGAGAAGAATATTGAAAGATATGTCACATACAGAAAATGATCCAACTCCTATATTCCGTGACAACACCTCAGCAATTGCTCTATCCAAAAATCATGTGTTTCACAAGAAAATAAAACACATTGACACTCACTTTCACTTCATCCGCGAGCTAGTCAATAATGGTGATATTGCACTTCAATTCTGTGGCTCTCGAAATCAGCTTGTAGATATCTTCACAAAGCCATTGGAAAAATCCGTTTTAGATTTTCAGAGACAACACTTGGGCATCATCAGTGCTGATGTTTGTAACTGTTGAGTTTAATAGGGAGTGTTAAATATAATGTAACCTCAACAGAATGACTGTACACTGCCAGCTGTCCTGGCCAACTGTACTATCATTTCTTGATTTGCTTGAGCCTATTTAGCTTAACTAGTTTCCCTTTTCTATTGTAATCTTTTACTTGCATTCTGTACTCTTCACTTACATCCATAATATATACTGAATTCTATTTCTGCTCTGCTTTTTCTCTGTATTCTTTGCTTCACATTTTATCACATCTTTCACTTCTAAACAATTAATTTAAATAAAAGTTGAGCTACTTCTACCTAGCTTATATATATAAGTTACACTACTTCTACTTAGCTTAGCGATATATATATATATATATATATATAAAGAGGATCGTTTAGGTAAAACTGTGGGAAACAAAACTATTACAATGAGCCATCAAAGAGATCAAGGAATTTTGAGCCCCTTAACATTACCCCTTAACATTAGTCTAGGATTATAATTCACAAAGGGAGGACGCAAAAATTTATCCAAGAGAAGAATGAAGAAGTTCCACAAAACAAAATGGAGTTTTAATAGGATATAAACTATTAACATAAATGCAAGAGTTTACTTTTTTATTTATTTATAGAATTTATTTTTTTAGAATATACTTTTTATTTTTATAGAATTAACTATTTTTTTAAGAAGGGGAGGGGAGTTTTAATATGATAGTAAAATATGATATTTAAAAATTATAGAAAAAATATATAAAGTTAGTTTAATATATCTAAGGGATTAGGTATTCTAAAGATATCATTCATTTATATATGAATCTTAAGAATTTAGGAGTCTACTAAGAATCCTTAAGGATTTTTGTTTCAATATGGGTATTATTGTTATACTAATAAGACTAAGGTCATGATTATTAAATCCAAGAAGATCACTTTTGATACCTTCCTATATGACAACATTAATTTGGAGGAAGTAACTTCATACAAATATCTTGGAATTGATATTCACCACAAACTCAATTGGAATTATAGCATTCAAAAAATGATTATTTGGGGATGGAAAACTTATTATGGGTTTGAAAATAATTGTAAATCAGTTGATCATTGGAGTTGGGATAAGAACAAAATTATCTTTGAGACTCGTATTATACCTGTTATTCTTTAAGGATGTGAAGTCTGTGGTTGTAGTATCTCTCGTGAATCCTGGAGAAAGATATAACAATACAAAATAATTTTATAACCTATAATCTCAAAATTAAAGGAAATACACCCTATCCCATCCTCCTGTTAGAAACATGCCTCTTCCCCATTGAGAACATGGCTATGACTAGATACCTAATGTATAAGAATAAGTTAAACAACATGGAAGAAAAGAGGCTTCCTAAAATTGTTTCAAATCGAGTTGTAACCACCATTGACTCAACCACCATTGACTCAAGAGAGGTTGGCATAAAGATGTGCTAAAGTACTATTGGGGAATCATGGAAGACACCATTTTGTAGAATAAAGATACTATTAAAAAAATTGTCAAATCAAAATTTAAGGAGAAAATGTGGTCTGTTATAGAGTTAGAGGAAAAAATTAAATTAAGGTATTATAAGGATGTTATCAACCATAATCTAGAAGATCAAAATTATCTATCTGTTTTGCCAAGTGTAAATAAAAATATAAGCATTGCTAAGATAAGAAGAAATTTTCACGAGCTCCATAGTGAAACTAGGCGTTGGTCAATTCCTAAAACACCATGGGATCAAAGAGCGTGTCACCTTTGTGACACTAAGAAGGGTGAATATGAAAAGCACTTTCTCTTATATTTCTAGCCTATACTCATATTCGATCTCATTTTCAAAATATTTGTCACACTACAAACCTTTATAACCTCTTGTTGAGCTCTAGTTTTGTCATATTTTCCGCCATACAAATACACTTATCATTACACATTCTCCTTGCATTTTGTCACTAATATATCCCTAATTACACCATAAACCTCCATTATCTCTTGTTATTCATCCTATGTGATTAATATACAATTTTCCATATTTTTAGTGATTAAAATGATGATTATACAATAGTTTTGTCGATGATGGTTTAATCTTATGTTTCTATGTCCAAGCAGCATGTTTTTTATTTTTCAGGTTTCGATGTATGCACTATCCATGTTTTGGTACCCTCATTCTAGGTCATCCGATAATCCAAGTCATCCGGTAAGAGAAGGTTCTACAGTCAACCGGTACTTGCACAGTCATTCGGTACTTGCAGAGTCATCCGATACCCACACTCCATGCCATCCAATAGTCTGCAGTGATCCAGTACTACCTTTGTGCTCATCTGGGACCAACTCTCCACCTCTTCCGGTACTAGATCTTTGCCTCTTCCGGTACCAGATTGCGCCTATTCTGGTACTAGCTCCATCCGATACTACCATCGCGTTGGTATGGTACCCATAGTCGTGACTATGTTCATCCAACACTAAACCCCTACCTACAAGATTCTATTAGTAACTGTTCTAATCCGGTACCAACCGTGTTAATCCAGTACTAGAAATAATTCAAAATTTTGGAACACTTCTAGAGGAAAATCAGGTACATGGGTTTTGTCTAGAATGATGTTTTCATGTGGACATGTGTTTCATAATTCACCTATATTGCACGTGTGGACCTCCATCTCAAGAGGAATGATTCTACCAAAATTAGCAACAAAACTCAAACTGCCAACTTGTGCCTCGATATCAGTGCACATGGGAGCATATCTTGCAAAACCGAAACATGGGTTTTTAGAAATATCATCCAGCTAGAGAACCCAAAAACCATTTTATAAATTTCAAATTGATTGGGAAGATATGGGTGGATCCATAACTCGAATCTACCCAAATTGCAATAAAACCCAATTTTTTGAGGATTTTATCTAAAAATGTAATATTTGAAATCTAAGCATTGCCATTCGATCTCATCCACTCCTCAATGATTATTCATGTATAAATAATCCTCATAGGGCTATGATAAGGACCCATTAGTTTCATGAAGTTTTTATAAGTAAGAGGTTTGTTCTTCTGAGGAAGCTTTAAGGAGTTAACTATCATGTAAAAACAGAGTTATTTTATCAAAATGGAGAATTGACTGTTGTTGATTCACTGTGCATTATTACAACTTGATCTGCTTGTCTTCAAGTAGGATTAACTAGTGTGAGAAGGACCCTAATTCTGGTAACATCATGCTTCTTTCATTTTTCTTTTATAGATTAGATTCTAAGTGTGTTGTTTCAATCCATATGTTTCATTTGCAATTTATATTTAGTTCAATTGTTATTTTCATTTTATGATTTAAATCTAGTATCTCGCATTGGATTGGTGATAAAATCAGAGTTCATTGTTCCTTTGATTGTACACATAATTCTTATATTTCTTCGACCATACTTTGCATCGCTTGTTTATTTTCATTTCCAATCTCAAACCTCTGTTCTAGGATATTGTATTCACATTTTATTACGTGTTTGATTGCTTCCTACAAGTTGTCTTCATTAACTCATTTCCAACATTGTTAAGTAGAGATTATACACAGTTAAGAGGAGAGGATTCATTCATATGCGTCAAGTGTATGCATTGTTTCTATTCATTCATAACAATTCTAAAACAAATTTCTTCTCTTGCAATCCCCATTTGGCTCTTATATCAGATCATTGCCCCTTCATAGAAACCAATTGTATGCTTGACTGATCATAAAGATACTTCACTTCCATTCCATATGCACTCACCCATTAATTAAACACTTAACTTATGACAATCATGGCGTCCAACCAGAGTTGAATTCGTATTAGACAGATTGCAGAGCTAATTCAACTTACTTCATTATTTCCCGTGTAGATTCATATTCTTAAAATAATCATTTAAATACATGGGGGATAAAATACTCTTCATTTCATTTCAATCTTCTCTCTTTATCATGGTTTTCTGTTTTTAAAAGATTTGATGGTTTTAAAGGATATTATTATTTACACAAGCCCTTTAAGAGCAGAACAAAAACAAACATAATTTCCTCATTCATTGTGCGCTTAACTAAGTGTTTGTCATAAGGTATATATTCACTATTTTCTATTCTCCATTGTCTTCCCAATCTTATTTCTTTATGTTTGGTGTACTTACTTGAGGAACAAACTCTGAATTTAAAGCTTGATTTCATTGTCTTGATTTACTTTTTAATCTAGCTTGGTTTTATTTCCTTCTATTTCCCACACTTTCAAATCTCCTTCTATTTCCCACACTTGGTTTTATTTCTCATACCTTTGGATTCCTTGCACTTTACCTTCACATAGTATCAATCACCAATAGACAGATTAAAGTTCTAACTCGTGAGATATGGTCTTCCCGCGTTGGAATTCTTCCTAAGGTGTTAGTTTCTATTGTGAATTTCATTTCCATTTGCTTGTTTCTTTCATTGAATTTAAGTGTGGATCCACTATAGGAAATAATCATTGAAGGATAGAAGACTTAAGTAAGCTACTCACGATTAATCACATGAACATCGCCCTGAGTGCTTGAAAGACTGTGATCTAAGACTTTATAGAACTAAGTTATTCCTACGTCCCAGTGATGAATCCTTAGTGTTAATTTGATGCAGTGTGGGTTTGAAGATTGTTTTGTCGGCTTTAGATTAGGCTAGACTAAGCTTTGATCCTACGTTTCCTGCATCTGCACCTTGAAGCTTACAAGCCCCGGTTGATAATTAAAAGTGGGAATTAATAGTGCATATATTTAGCCCAACATTTTGGCACCGTTGTCAGGGAGGTGCTAAAGGGATTAGAGCATAGGTAGGTTGCTTTTATTTCTCCAAAGCCTTGAGTGTTCCTTTCATGAAAGTGTGTATCTTTTCTTGCAAGCATGTTTATTTTCATGCAAGTGTGGTGTGATTTTAAGGACGACCTAAGGGTGGAGAGAAGATGGTAAGATGCAAGGGAAGAGCCAATGCATCCACTTTAGTGGGGTTACTCCAAAGTTAGGTTGTCCTCTTCCTTTCAGTAGTTAGAATTTGTGTTTTATTAGCATTAACCATTTTTTTATATATATGAGAAGAGAAGCTAACTTGTGTGAACAGATAACTTGGTGACAACAGGGTCCAAGTAGCATGGTGGTGCTTCGAGTATATAATTGGTTTGCTTACATTATTCTTTTAGTTTACTTCTTTTTATTTCTTTAGGGTTTTTAAAAAGTTTTTGGGCACTGTAAGAACCACTCTCTACACTAATCCATGTGTGAAACATGACTCATCAACCAACAACAAGAACTCAAAGATGATCAAGAGTTTAACAAAACTCTCTCAAATCCTAGCAGCAACGAGTATCTCAATCTCTGTTGTTATAACCCTAAATTGCACCATACATGCTTACCTAGCATCATGCCATCTCAGATCCCTTCTATTCCAAAGCACTGTTGAACAACTCTTTGAAAATCCTCTTTTATAAAGGCACATGCGCCCTACTCCACTATTGCACACGTGTACATGCTAGTTGACCTAAAACAACCCGCGTGGACCTACAAAAGCACAAAAAAAGGAAAGTTGTCGACGGAACACAAAATATATGGGTGAGTTAACTGAAACTCTTGGCCATGCATGGCCGAGGGTTCATCCAAATACCTAGCTCCTTCTAGCCTATAAAATAAGGGGTAGGGGTCCCATTTGAAAAAAGGAAAAAATATAGCAAAGAAACTCTACCCATTTGCGTATTCCCATTGTCCCAACCCTTTAGCCTTCCTTGTGCCAAAGGAGATACAAAGAAAAGAAGTTGGAGGATAGTCGAAGAGGATCCCAGGATCAGGTTCGTGGAGCGGTGGCCGATCTCAACTTTTGTAAGTTGACTCATTCAAAGTAATAAAGAAAGTGTTTTCCCGTCCCAATTCATGAGTTATTCATAATTTGCTAAGTACATGTTTGAATTTCTAACCCATTATTCTATAGGTAGTATGCATGTGTAGTTGTTTCTTGTCTTGTATGCAGGTCAACATTGGAAAGGAGAACTGTGAACAAGTAATCAAGTGAGACAAGAGATCGACATTGAACGCTCGAAACGATGTAGGTCGATCTAGCCATGCATTTATTAAAAAGAAATGAGATTTAAGTCTAGGGACGAAGGTAGAAAGTAGATTTTATATAGGTCATATATGCATGAAAAGTCTAACCCCTTTTTCTAGTCCGTAAGGAGATTTCCCTCACAACAGAATTGGCGACCATACTGGGGAGACTCTGTAGGGTTCCTGGAATTTTATTTAGTTTTTGGGTAGTTTTAAAGACTAGTTTTTCTTGCCTATTTTTTCTTTTAGTTTCTATAAGGTATGGGCTTGTAGAGAGTCTATTTTTCCATACCAGCCTTCTCTGATTTGCTTGACTATGTTTGTCGGGACCCACAAAGGTACACGTGGCCTGCATAAGGTCTGCACACATGTACCCACGTCCTACTCTCTTACAGCCTACGTGCGAACGCTAGCTGAGGAAGTAGCAGTAACGTGTAGAGTCCAGAGAATTTTGGAGGCAGTCATCCTCCTCCCTGTCAGAATCAGACATTCTCAGGGGTTTTCCGGAATTCTGTCTGAGTCTTGGTTTTTTGCACTCCTATCGCAAATTGTTTTTTGCTTTATCATTTTTCCTTACATTATTTTCTTTTTCTGTTAAAAAAGAGTGTCCAAGCCTTTAGGAGACTCTGGTTATCAATATTAGAGGTCTCTTCCTAGTTTGGTCTATCTATTTTTAGTTTTCTCAGAGTTTAGAGATACACGTGGCCTGCACAAGGTCAATCGGTGTGTACATGCTCTCTATCTCTATACAACTCGCGTTCACACGCTAGATGTTGGATTAACAGTAGCGTGCTTGTGCATGATAATTTCTCTTGAGGGTAAGGCAACCATCCTTTCCCTTGATGAGAACTATACCTCTTAGGTATTTGAATCTCTGTCTTAGCAGTCAATAACTTAGGATTAATCTTACCTTTAGCTTGCTTTTTCTCATTTAAAGAAAAGTTGTCATAAAAGTAAAAGAATTTTTTAAGGTTTTTAGACAAGTGTGAGAGTCATTTTTTAAAATTGCTAGTGTATGATTTTTGACCTGATTCTTTGCAATCTGCGATTAGGCCATAATTGTTTTTCTTGGTTTTTGCTTGTTGGTATTTTTCCTTTTTTTATTTATCAAGCATTTAAATAAAATAAAAAAATCTCTTTTCATTTTCTTGTTTGATTAAAGAGTGTGTTTATGCATTGTTAGCCAGGGAAAAGTCATTTATTTCATAAGTTTTTGCAGTTTACTTAGATCATAAGTAGCTTGTAGTCAAGTGAAATTTCTTTTGAGTTTGTTGTCCAAAATCGTAGAAAATTAAAAATATTTATTTTGAAAAGTTGTTGAAATTTTGCATTAAGTAAAAGTTTTGTTTCCATCTTTTTTATTCGTTTTTTGCTTTCGTCTTTTACACATCATCAGTTTCACTTTCATATCCCTTGACATAAGACAAAGCCATAAAATTAATGCTAAATTTGAAATCTACTAGACTTTTATGTTTCTAGGGTTCACCAACTAGTTTAGAATAAGGGCCTTGGATTAGGTTGGAGAGGAAACTCTTCAAGGCCATTTAAAATCAAACATTGGAGTCTGAGTTAGGGAGTCTCTAAGTCTAGTGTCATAAAATTTATCTGGGACCCCCCTCTAACACAGGGGATAAACACGAGGTTGCGTACGGAAAGGTAGCGAAGATAACCCCTCCAAAGTTGGACCAATCGTAGTGGAGAACACATATAGAGGGCTTGTTTTGGGATTCTGTTGATTTCATTTGCCATGGGGATTCGTGGGTCTCAAATCCGTTCGAGGTCCTCAGTTGTCTTCCAGACCACTTGATTTCAATACCCTTGATAGGTTTCAGGCTCGATACCCTGCTCATTGTGGTCTACCCGAATTTCGACTATACTTGCCTGGTGACTGTTTGCACGCTGGAAACCTAGTTGCCTATCTATTTTAGGGACATACACAGGTGACTATGGGGGTATACCGCGGTACCTAGGACAAACATCAAGCCAAGATTTGTAGAGTATACCCAGAGGGTGCTTCCATGTTCGAGTTGCACTTGCACTGGTAAGTTTCTCTAGTGTTGGTTGTTGTAACTGTTCTTCCAATTAAATTAGTGTTTTCCTGTCTTATCGTCTAGGGACTTTTTTAGTGTGTGTTACTTTTGAGTGTTTAGACTACCTTAGAGTGTATTTGATCTTCTCACACTGTGGAGGATCACGAGTTCCACCGGTCATGAAGGTTGCTTGGCCTTCCACCGATTACACTGGAGCCACCCCCACCACTATTGCGGCGAAAGCTAGACCAACAAGGGTCTTTTGAAGCGACCAGGTTACAAGAAATTGTGCCCGACCAACAACCGGAGGAATCAACCATTTTGGACCTTGAAGCACACTATCTTGGCCTAGTTGAAACCCCAACCACTGATTTCTTGGCACCTTTCATCGTACCAATCCAATTTTATGAGCTCCAGATAGTGTTGCACATAGCAATGGAAACAAATGTTGTTACTCCCTCTGGGAATTCTTCCATTCCCAATACGGTTGTCCCCACAGGAGAGTTTTCACCTCCTAACCCACCGTCATTGGTCCGAGCCACCATGGTCTCGACTGCTTCTACATCGCACAGTGGTCCGATCCCATCTTTGGCTGTGGCCACAACCCCTTTCACACCAAGTGCGACAGGCCCTCCGTTCTCATACAGGGTGCCTAGTTCAGGTACCAGTCCTGTACTTTCTTACTCCACCTTATATACTTTAGTTCTGGGGGCAGGGAGCTCTAGCGCTCCTCTGCAAGGTCACATTGGGGGCACTCATGCTCCTTTTAATGCTTTCCCTTACGGAGGAGGTCATATCCCTCATTTGTCCCCTTCACTTAGTGGCTCGCATCAACAGTCCACCGAGCAACCTATATACCATAGTTTATTTGGAGCAGGGAGTCAAGGACCACCTTCTCATATTATGTCGGTAGGTTCAACACCATTTTCTTTGGCCAAAACATTTAGAAACAATGCCTTCTCATCCATTGCTTTCCCGACTGGGGGCAATCCTAGTTTTGGACAATCTACTCCTATGCAGGGTACTATTCCTGCATAGGGGGAAAACATAGGAACTTCTTCCGCAACATGACCTTGGAATTCAGGGCAGGGATCCATTCTCTCATCTGGAATGCCAATCTGGGGTAATTCTTTCTACAATCAATGGAACCCCAGACAAACTACTATGCCCATCCCCACAGGACCAACATGGGGCAACCCTTCCCAGAGTCCTTCGAATATAATTCATTCCCAACCATCTATGTTCTATTTGGGAAATCAGTCGATGATGTCTCCACATATGCAAAATCCATACACTGGCTAGGGCCATGGCTTCTACCAGAATCTGGGCTAGCAGCCAAACTTTTTCTAGCAACTTGATGCCAGTCAAATTCCAGGCCCCTTTTTCCCAGGTAATCACTAACAACCCAAACTACCTTTCCTAGCGACTTTGCACTTGCCAAATTTGACATGGTTGTTGAATGATCCCATTTGTCATGATCTGCATTGACCTCCTATGCCGACGAAGTTTCCTTCGGACATTCTTAAGTTCTAAGCCAAGCCTAATGAAGATCCAAGTGACCATGTGACTACCTTCCATCTTTGGTGCTCATCTAACTCATTAAAATATGACTCTGTACAGTTGCGATTGTTTCAATGTACTCTCATTGGGAGTGCTATGAAATGGTACATTGAGCTCAATCGCTCAAGATACTCTTCCTTCGGTGAGCTGGCAATGGCTTTCCTAAACCATTTCCAGTTACTTATGAGATACGATGTCGGCACAAAGCTGCTGACCAATTTGGAATAGACGACAATGGACCATATCTCTGATCACATCTGAGAATGGAGATGCCAGAAGAGTCTAATCAAGGTACCAGTCCCACCAGCATTCCTGCTTGAGTGGTTCCTTAAGTATTTGTTCCCACAATTATCCAAAGACATCGCAATGTTGGGTGTATTCTCTGAAGAAGACACCATTATGAGAGCTCAACAATTTGAGCTCATCTATTCTCAGTCTGTTTTATTATACAACATCTTGCCAGATGCGCCACACTCAATACTAAATGAAACTAGACAGAGAGTTGGACCACATGTCGATGGTATTGTTGGTTCAGCACACACAAAGCCCACTGAGCAATTGATGAAGCAGTTGCAGTAGTTATCTATACAACACAACGACCAGCCAAACTACTACTTTGGCTTCTCCCCCTACCCAAACATCAAAGGTACACATAGTGCAATCGACTAATCCAAAGAAAAAACAACGAAAGAAAGGAAAGGGGGATAAAAAACCTACCGATAATGTTGGTGGGGACAACATTGAAAAATGGAAGGCGAGGTATCCATGCAACTTGTGCGCAGAAGACCACCTGATCCATCTTTGTCCTCAACTTGCAGAGGCCCAAAAGTTTGTGACACAACAACAACAGGTTGTGTTGACTAATCCATTTCAGCATGGGCAAAATCTAACTCAAGCCTCTGTAAGCACCAAAGGGAGCAGCCAGGAACCCTGTCTTCCTCCAAACAACCCCACATCTACGAACATATATATGGTTAGGGGTGACGCTTTTATATCGACTAGAGCGCACAACTATAGTAAACCAAGCACTTCTGAGAAGGGTAAATAAGCTGACCTCCCATATCTTCCTCTACAGATTGAGAAGACGTTGGGAGAAACAATGACACCCATTCCAAAAGGCGCATTTAAAAAATCTTCTCATAACCCAAACACAAGGGCCGCCCAGAACTACTCTGTGGTGGAATATTTATCACAAACCCCTTGTGCAATGTCTACTTTGGAAGTCCTCCAAAGCTGCCTTTCTCAAAGGAAAGCCTTGTTAACCGCTTTAGGCTCTACCGAGACTTGTAATCCGGGTACAATCATGTTGGATACAACCGACTTAAAACCTCATCTGCCTTACCACGTAGCATTTCATATAGTAGTGACTTATCCCATGAAAAATTTTACTCGGAATATCTTCCACACGGTGGTTGATGAGGGAGCCTCAACATGCGTGATGTCGTTGGCATGTTGGAAAGCCATTGGCTAACCCGTTTTGTCTCTGTCACCTACTCTCCTCACTGCGTTCGACGGTCATTCTTTTCGACCAGATGGTATAGTTCCTTCTTTTCCCATGCAATTAGGAGGCAAGACCGTGTGTGTCGAAGTAGAGGTATTCGATGCTCCCCTCGACTATAACATCTTTTTGGAAGGAGTTGGACTTAGGTCATGCAAGCTATTTTTGCTACAGTTTTCCGAGTCTTTTTGTTTCCACATGAGGGCCGGATAGTGACCATCGATCAATTGTCCTTCTCTAGACCTGACCCTACTTTGGGGGAATCCACGGTCCCAATGATCGATAATCCTCAACCAGGTGTCGTAAACGTAGGGGTTGGTTTGTGCCCATATTTGATGGGTACCTTTGATTACCCTCCCCCTCAAGGAGATATCGAATTTATATCCAATCACCATAAGGTTGAGATTTTTCAAGTTTCGTCGTTCTACACGACTTGCTTCGACGATCCATGGATACTTCCTTCCCCATCGGACATGATGGATGAGACAGGACACCCAGGCATGTCCATGCCCTTATCCACAGCTGAAGTGACATACTCTTTAGTCCAACAAACTTTATCCCACACTGATCCAGCTGCTGCACAAGAGTTAGATCCACTTCTAGAGCCTGTTTTGGTCTCAGGGTTCTCTCACTCACACCGATTCATTGGACTTAGTCTAGCCCTCTGAGGAAGCAATAATTGAAGAAATGACTAGTCCAGATAAACCTTAGGAAGATATTCATCACAGATCATACTTCCTCCCAGAGTTAAGCCAAATTGAGGCAGTAGAATTCACCGAGACCATGACAGGAGAGTGGTCTTGTCCTATTAACTCTTTAGCTACGCATGAGGTTTATGATTAGGCTAATATGGAAACTATAGCTGAAACCTTACCGATCAATATCTCCCGAAACCCTGGTGTCATGGAGAATGTCTTCGTTGGAGTGGACAACTCCCCTGAAGAGATTCAAATCTACACAAATCTTTTCAAAGAATTCTATGACATTTTTGCCTAGTCCTATGAGGAAATTCCAGGCATCGATCCAAGAATAGTTGAACATGAAATCAAAACGTATCCTAATGCCAAGCCAATTCGACAGAAGCTTCGTCCAGTGAATCCTAAGAAAGCAACAACCATTAAGGTTGAGGTTGAGAAATTGCTAAAAGTTGGGTTTATATATCCTATCCATTTGACCCAATGGGTATCAAACCCCATGCCGGTCAATAAAAAACAAGGCACGATTCGTGTATGCACTGACTTCCATGATTTGAACAAGGCATGTCCCAAAGATAATTTTCCCACATCGTTCATCGACCAGATCGTTGATGAATGTGTGGGTTGCGAAGCCTTTTCTTTCATGGATGGTTTTTCAGGATATAATCAAATCCAAATCAAACCCGAAGACCAACACAAAATGACATTCATCTGCCCATGGGGTACATTCGCATATCGTAAAATGCCTTTTGTTCTCAAAAATGCTGGAGGCACCTTTTAGCGTGCCATGTCTTTTTCTTTTCATGACCTCAAGAATATAGTCGAGGCCTATCTAGATGATTTAGCATCACGATATCGCAAGAGAATGGATCATCCCACACACCTCCGACTCATGTTTGAACGTTGTCACTACTTTCAGATTCATATGAATCCAAACAAGTGTAGCTTTTGCGTAACGTCAAGAAGATTGTTAGGTTTCATAGTTTCAACAACAGGGATCGTGGTCGATCCTCTCAAGGTTAAGGCAATAATTCCGTTTCCAACTTTTTACGATGCTTCATCACCAACTATGCCGAAATCACCAAGGGATTTATGCACTTACTGAAGAAAGACGTTCCCTTTTACTGGAACAATGCGTCTCAACACTCTTTCGACGCATTGAAACATGCCCTCACAACTTCCCCTCTGCTCCGGCCACTGAACTATAACAAAGATTTCCTATTGTATTTGGCTACAGAAGAGTCAACCATTGGCATGGTTTTAGTTCAGGAAGATGATTTGTTCACAGAGTACATGATCTATTAGCTGAGTCGAGACCTCGTAGGACCATAAATTAATTATTCTCACATCGAAAAACTTGCGTTGGAAGCAGTTCATGCTGTTCAATGGTTCCGTCATTATGTTCTGTTTCAAAAGACCACCGTCATTGCTATTGTGAATCCATTCCAGTACATGTTGATGTGATGAGTAATAGGCAGAAAAATCAGTATATGGATAATCATCCTCCAAGAGTTTGACTTAGACTTCATTTCAGCAAAGTCCAAAAAGTCACTGGTCTTCGCAAAACTTATTTTAGAACTTCCGGTTGAGTCAGGTGACTTTGTGCCTAAAGAATCGCCTATCCGGGGAGATATGTTTTTTATCACATCTTCAGATCCCTAGTATGGAGATATACTTATCTATCTCCAGACTTTGAAGTGCCCTATGACTGCTTCTCATGATGAGCGTCGATGTATACGCCATCAGGCTAATAATTATCTCCTACTCGAAGATACATTGTATCAGAGAGGTGTAGACTGCATCTTATGCCGATGTATCACTCATGAGGAAGCAGTTATCATGCTTAATGATTTCCATATTGGAGCTTGTGGAGGTCATTTGTCTGGGTTGGCAACAACCCAAATGATTCTACGAGCAGGTTACTTCTGGCCGACACTTATCAAATATTGTATCGAATCGGTCAAGAAGTGCCATTCGTGCTAAATATTCTATCGAAAGATGAGGGAACATCACGCTCCCATGTTTCCTGTCATCACCATTGGTCCCTTCACCAAGTGGGGGATTGATTTCACTACTTACAACCCTCCTTCAGCAAGGGGGCACTGCTATATGATCGTAGCTTTAGACTACTTCACAAAGTCGGTCGAAGCTATGCCAACGTTTAAATATGATGGAGAGACTGCAACTCTCTTTATATTCAATCAGATAATAACAAGGTTTGACATCCCGAGGGATATTTTCACTAACCATGGCAGTCACTTTCATAACCAAATGATGACCGAGTTAACATCAAATCTTGGGTTACGGAAAGAACATTCATCACCCTACTACCCTCAAGCAAATGGGCAGGTGGAGGCTGTAAACAAAACTCTTAAGACTATTTTACAACGAACTATCAACTCAGCCAAGTCAAATTGGCATTTGATGTTATACTTGGCATTATGGGCTTACATTTTCAACTTGTTTATGGGTTGGAGGCAGTCTTGCCCATCGAATTTCAGATCCCATCTCTAATGTTGGGAGTACAATTATTACCCGACAATTCTCCACTTGAGGAACGATTAGTATACCTTGAGCAGCTCAATGAGCAGCGTTGTGATGCGGCCCTGGCCAACGAGGCTCACAAACATAAGGTCAAGTGTCAGTATGATAGGTCCATTCATCCTTGGGTTTTCTCTGAAGGCGACCTTGTCCTGGTCTACGACCAAGATAAGGACCCCCTGGGGGAAGGAAAATTCAAACCCATGTGGTTCAGACCCTTCATCATAAAAGAGACTTTAAAAAAGGGCACTTATCGTCTGGTTGATTTTGAAGGGAATGCTTTGGAGGAGCCTAGAAATGGGCTCTACCTCAAGAAGTATTACTCATAGACACGTCATTGTGGGTAAATTTTTGTAACATATGTATAGTCTTTGTACTATTACATTTTAGTTTCTTTTAGTGTTATGGACGTGTCATTGATATTATCTTTCGTCACTGTGGCAGATGTCAAGTGATTCTGAGGTGTTCGTTGGATATGTATATGGTGCTAGTCGGCACACTCGGAGACTTTCCTCCGTATCTTGGGTAATCTTCACACCTCAAGGCTAGTTGTTATCTTCCAGAGGTATATGCTTAGGTGACACCACAAATAATGTCGGTGAATATAGTGTAGTTATTGAATTTCTTTGTGATGCTTTGTCATTGGGTATCTCTCATCTCCAGGTGTATATTGACGTTCAACTAGTTGTGTCTCAGTTAAATAGAGTGTACCAGGTTCATGATCCAACTTTACACTGATGATTCCTTAGGGTACGTCTCTTAGAATGAAAATTTGATTATATTACATATTTTCATGTTCCTAGGAGATTAAACCAAGTTACAGATACTCTAGCTAATCAAATTTTAGATTGGCATCTTGCACACATATGAAAGAAAATTAACATAAGCATGTAAATACATTTTTTTGTGCACACGTGATCCATAAGACACAAAAAACCAAAAAACCATATATAATTTCATAAAGTAACCAGAGTACATAGATGGACACAAGTGCCTCAAAAATAGGACTAGTAACGAGTCACAGGGCTTATGCCCTCAAAAAATATATACAAGTAGTGCTCGTGGCACGTAAAATGTCTAAATAGGTTCAGGGTCTATGGGCCCTATTATAATGGTCCACAGCATGGGCTAAATGCCTAAACAATAGGACCCATGTTCGAGGTGCCCCCACTACATGAAGCTGCATGGATGGCGGTAGGTCCTCAATCTCTGCCATCGGGACTGTACGAGTGAGTGCAGTAAAGTTCCGCTCAACTTGTCTAAGTACCCTCTCAGCCTCCCTAGCTAGGAGTTCTCCTGCTACTGCTGGTCCCCCGACAGTGGCGGTTGAGGCCCCTGGCCGAGGATAGTGCTTGTTCCTTGCATAATCGGTAGGTCTCACTGGTCCAACATCTGCATGCAACAAATGTATATCCGTCAAATAATATGGCATATAAAAAAAAATGATGATATGTAACAAAAACGACATAAAAATTACATGTACAACAAAAACAAAACTACAAAGGTGGAGACTTACCCATCTCCCCTCGCTCCTCACTAGGAGGTACTGGTATCTCAAGGTCTCTCGAAAAATCAATCCCGCCATAGGGGTAGTCCTCTATAACCGGGATCTGCCATGACAACCATGAAGAAAAGTCATCATCGAAGGAATCATTGGTCCTTCCACCACCCTATCGCGGTAGTAAGACTGCCCATCTACACACAACAAGAAAAGAGGCCTAGTGTCCTCATACCACTACCCGAGGACTAAAACTTGGAACTCTCTTGAAAAAGAATGAACACAAGATAGTCCCGAACCCGAAGTTCCTCTATGTCCACTGAAGGCAATCTGTCAATTACCTCTTCATACACTCCAGTAATGTAGTACTCCAGTCGAAGATTTGTGCATTCAAGCATTGGGCAACATAGTTCATCTATGCGTGGGATGCCTGATGCAAGGCCACTGAACCGGTAATCCGCCCAATGAGTTGATCTTTCTTATAGGCACTTGGGAGCTCAAATGGTTTGTCCCAGCCTCACAGTGCAGGGCTATCAGTTCCGCTATGTTATGCGGCCCCGACGGAAACATACTGAAGTTGACTGGTTCCCCTCTCCTTGAGAGGCCAGTCAAACAATAGATATCCTCGGTGGTGGGCACCAACGATTGCCCCTCTAGCATAAAAGCCTCTACATCAGGGTGCCAATAGTCAACCAAGGCATTCAGTAACCTCGGTTGCACTCGCATAAAAGGACATAGGAAGAACTTTAAAAACCCACATTGCATTAACGCGTCCACGGCGTTCGGATCTCCCGCAACCAACTCACCAACTTCTTCATGCTCCCTTTCCCTCCATTGGACACACATCCTGCTAACACAACAAGGTTTAGGAGGGTGAGTGAGTGTTTTTTTTATTTTTTGTCTATGAAGGGAGGTCCATGGGTGTTGTCTAGGTGACAATCGCATGTACACGTGGGCTGGTTTTACTCTGCTCGAGTGTACACGCGGCCTGTCCAGAGACAGCCCGCGTGGACCTAGGGCCGACCTTTTAAAGGTCAATGTCCACCCAAAAAACGAAATGAAAAGAAAAAATCAAGAATTGAATAGTTAGATAGGGGAGTTTGTACTTACTTGGTCCAGACGAAAGTTCGTTTCATCCACTGTAGCTCCCGAAATCACCGTTTTTATCAAAGGGGGTCTTTTGGCTCCAGAGTCAATTTCCAAATCAACAATGGTGATAATGAGCTGCCAGCTTCTATTTATAGACTTTTTGGCCTCTTTTTGTCACATTTTTGGCCTCCCTTATCATTTTATTTATACCAAAAACCATTTAGAGTGATTCAGCAGTTGCATCAGAGAGAGTTGATCGGGTACTGGGATAGTTTTAGGGAGTTTTGAGTATTTTTGATGATCCATGAAATTTTTTTCGACGATCAACTTGAGCATATAGGTTAGTTTTCCACCCTGATTTTTGTATCTCGTTGTCTTTTTCATTTTCCATAGGATCGATCCCATCAGATTGTAACACAGAACCATCATATCTACTTTAGAAGTGTCACAACTTGGTGGTAGAGCCTACTGAAACATGGATGCCCTAGCTAGATCCTAGTTGCATTATGGTATTCATGTTGTCTCTACAACACTATAGGCTCGGGAGTCCTTATAGTTTTTCCTGAATACGAATTTGAGCCTCATTTACATAATTCTTCTTCGCTCTTGACCTCACCCTCAGGACTCCCAAAAAATAATGGGTCTTCTTTTAAGCCCTTTTCATACCCTCTAAATATGAAAAGATTGTCGAGCGATCTTGTGGCCTTTCACGCTCGTTAAACTGAAATTTGAAGGAACGTTTGTTCGGTGGTGGTTTACCCCTTTTTCGGTCCGGACGGTCAACTGTACAAACAAAGGTATACTCTATGGAACTTCAGCTCTATAGAAGAGTACTCTCAGGTATAATTTTATCGCTTTTTTGGGCCCGAGGGACTAAAATTACGAAGAAGGAACCCCCACGGAGTTTATAGTTAAGCTCTTTTCAAACTCCCTAAAATGGAAAAGATTGTCGAGTGACCTTATTATTTCACACTCGTTAAATTGGTCTAGAAGAACATTCCTGACATAGTCCATAGTTAAGCTTTTTTCAGACTCCTTAAAAATGAAAAAATGGCTGAGTGATATTGTTTTTATCACACTCATTAAAATGGTTTTGAATAGACGTCTTGTTAGTGCTAGTTTACCCCTTTTTCGAACCGACTAGACTACCTTCGAAAAAGGTACCCCAATGGAGTCTCCTTTTATGTTTTTTCAGACTCTCTAAATATGAAAAACCACCAAGCTTACCTTCTCTGGGCTCGTTAAACTTACATCGAAGGATGTTACCATTGTGTGTTTGTTAACCGCATTTGCATACCTTATATATCAGCCTTGTAACATTTTTCTTCTGCATTTCAACACCCTTGGCCCCTAAAGGATTTTTCCCGAGTATCATGATACTAGAACATCAGTCTTGTCCTTGTGCCTTGAGCTTGTATGTTTTCAATACTCATTCCTCCATTGTAACGTAACATTCCTTTATTGTTTTTTCTCACAATTATTGAAAAAAAAGACAAAAACATCAAATATACCCCAAAAAGAGGAAGGGAACAGTATTTTCTTTATTGGCAACATAATGAGTCGCCCTTGGATAAAGAACATCTATTCGTTTGTTTATCAAACTATGGGATGTAGTACGACCTTAGGAAGCTATTCTCACTATATTGAGTTGTGTCCTCCATCGTTTGGTTATTCTTCCAGACATATGGGGAGTTTGCATTACCTCCTGCTTCGTAGACTTATGATTAATTCCATGTTGCCTGAGTCCAAGGGAAGTTTGTCACCAAGCCCGAGTTGGCCCCTCTGCAATTTGTCTCTTACCCTCATGCTCGACCATACTGAATGTCCAATCAAGTCCTTGTTCGAAATCAATGAAGCCTTCAGTCTGATCATCAAGATTATATAGTCCATGACCGATGAGCCATCGAAGACCTCTAGGTAGTGTAGTTGTACACTCATATTACACTCCTACCCAAGTTTTGAAGATTTTGAAGTTGTTGCTCGAGCTATGAAGATCTCATCTCCAGCCATTAGGCCATATCATCTTCTAGAAGATGGATACTCTATATGTATATCTTTTTTATTTCGAGATGTACCTCCATTGTGTATTGTTCGCGGCTACTCTTTATATGGTTATATGACATGGATTTACAATGTATTTTATTGGTATACATGATTCTATTTTATTCCAAGCATGGGTATGCCTACCTTGGTGAGACATTTTTTATTTTTGCAGATGACACCTCCCGGTTCTTGATCCTTGGGCTCAATCATTCGGCACATCAGTAAAGATTGGTAATGTATTTCAGCCATCATATGCTCTTCTGACCTCACACATTAGGGGGCATTTTTTATAACCCTAAATTGCACCATACATGCTTACCTGGCATCAATCCATCTCAGATCCCTTCTTTGCCAAAGCACTGTTGAACAACTCTTTGAAAATCCTTTTTTATAAAGGCCCACATGCCCTACTCCACTACTGCATGTGTGTACAGGCTAGCTGACCTAAAACAACCCTCGTGGACCGACAAAAGAACAAAAAAAGGAAATTTGCCGATGGAACACAAAATCTATGGGTGAGTTAGCTTAAACTCTCAGCCATGCATGGCCGAGGGTTCATCCAAATACCTAGCTCCTTCTAGCCTATAAAATAAGGGGTAGGGGTCCCATTTGAAAAAAGAAAAAAATATAGCAAAGAAACTCTTCCCATTTGTGTATTCCCATTGTCCCAACCCTTTAGCCTTCCTTTTGCCAAAGGAGATACAAGGCAAAGAAGTTGGAGGACAGTCGTAGAGGAGCCCAGGATTAGGTTTGTGGAGTGGTGGCCGATCTCAACTTTTGTAAGTTGACTCATTCAAAGTAATAAATAAATTGCTTTTCCTGTCCCAATTCATGAGTTATTCATAATTTGCTAAGTACATGTTTGAATTTCTAACCCGTTATTATATAGGTAGTATGCATGTGTAGTTGTTTCTTGTCTTGTATGTAGGTCATCATTGGAAAGGAGAACCGCAAACAAGTAATCAAGTGCGACAAGGGATCAACATCGAATGCTCGGAACGAGGTAGGTTGTTCTAGCTATGCATTTATTAAAAAGAAATGGGATTTAAGTCCAAGGACGAAGGTAGAAAGTAGATTTTCTATAGGTCATATCTGCATGCAAATTCTAACCCTATTTGCTAGTCCGTAAGGAGATTTCCCTCACAACATTAGCCTCTCAGGAAGAACAAATCTTGACAGCAGTCAAGAACTTAAATGTCGCTTCACATCCACAAGAAGATCTAGAAGTCTCCTTTGATTCCCTTTGCCAATCTATCAAGGAGACCGAAGAATCATGGACCACATTCGATGGAGAGCCACCATTAGAACCTGAGATCGAGGAGTTTTTGATATTCCTTTCTGAAGATCCTCCATGCACTGATGAGACTAGTTATTCAAAAGAAGATGGTCTTCTTGGCATGACAGAGGGAGACATACAGAGTGGTATAAATGAGGAAGTGAACCAAGAACATCATGACTATATCGAACAATGGTTCCAGACGACAACCAGATTGAACCACCACTCTCTTCTTCAACAACTCTTTTCATCATCATCAAAGCAGATGGTTCTTCGTACTTTGGTATACATTAAAGCTTATCTTTCAAACCTGAGTATGAATGTATTTCTACACCTATTACGCACATTTTTACATTGGAAATATTCTTACACGTGAAATTTAATTTCTTGTTCTTAGATATGATAGAGTAAAAGTTGCATGTTAGTTAACCTAGTTATAAATAAATGCAACATCTTTTCATGTTTCTTTTCAAATAAATGAAATGAGATGAAGATAATATTGGTGATCTAACATCAAAAACCAAAACAACTTAAGATATTTCTTCTTCTTATTACATATAGATTTATGACTATTAATAATAAAAATTGTTCATAAGCCTAATCTTTAAAATATTATGGGGACTTACAAAATATTTAAGGTCTGCATAATGATACTCATAGGTAACTTGTACATCCTAGTTTCCTATCAAAACTTGTTATTCAAGCATTCTTATCAAATAGTAGCATGAGAGTGAATGAAAGTTCTACTTGTGAGGGAACACAATCTTATATGGAGAAGATGAATTTGGGGACTAGAGACACCTTTAGGTCATTCTCTCATGGCCTCATCCACCACACATTAAGTAAGTTTGACCATGATATGTCTTTTGACTAATCTTGATACATAAGTCTATTTTTCATATGAACAATGTTTTATGGGCAATCTATAAAATATCTTCCAACCCAATACCATCCCATCCTATAAAAAGGTTTTCAAATATGCTCCCCCATTCACCCATGCGAAAGCAACCTATAAATTTTATCTTAAGGGTAAATATTGGGACAAGAGCCTTTGATGGAAAATGGGTGTAAGCGGGATACTAAATAGGTCTTCTAACAACAGGTACCAACTTGTGGTATAACTAGGAAATCCCATCAGGTGAACATGCTCGTGGGCAATGGGGCATTCTACCTAGGAAGGATATTTCTTAGATGTCAAAATTACCCCATCAGAGTACTAAACATGCTTGCTGGCAATGGGTTCTAATTTTGATGTCTTTCATTATGCATAATCTATATTTGTCTGTATGAACAATATACTTGTGTAAATTGTTAAGAAGAAGCATGCATGGTTGAACAAAAGGTTAATGAACCTCATCTAATTGTGATTTGAGAATGTTCGTAAGATAGTCTTAAGACCCCATCATCCATACCTAGGATGTCATTGTCCTAGAGGTGGGACCCATAAGTGTAGGAGTCTAATAAACTCAAATGCGAAATTTATCAATATCACTTGAATGACATAGATTCTTTGAGAAATTAAACAGGGATGACTGGTTTCCTATCGGTTTCTCATTTATTAAAGACCACGTATCTCCTCATGTTCTCTTGTTTAAGGATAAGACGAAAAATCCCCCATCATAATTTACATGGTTTCTTGAGCATACAACTTTTAATGATTGATGAAATTGTATGTAATAAGTAATTTATAATTTTCCTTTATGCTTGTAATATTTTAAAATAAATTTCATTTCCAAATTTACAAGCATGAATACAGTTTAATTTTTTGTTGTTTCTTCAAGCATGGCATCAATGCATATTTATTCTCTCGTAATAATAGTATTGGCTTAGTTCTTTTAGATTTTTCTGTTCCGGTATTGTTGGTATAGGAAACAGTAGGTCCTTGTACCAACAATACATAAATTTAAATCTTTTTCGAGGGTAATTTTTGCAGGATATTTTCAGCAGCTCTCAGCTCTGGCATACTTCATTTCTCTCCTTCAATCAACATGCACCGGTTCCACATAGTCCACTTTCAACTTGCATAAATTTTATGTGCTAATGAGAGTTTGCATGAGGACATGCAAACCAATGGGTATGGGGGTGAGAGAGAGAGACATAAGGAATCTCATAAGATCAACATTCATCAACTCTCTCCTAGATATCCATCAGTTCACAACCTTGCTCCACTTCATCTTCAAATTTCAACAGTCTACATCATGATTTTGGAGACATTTTGTCATGTTCTGCATAGTTTACACTTCAACCTGCATTAGAATTCAAAGAAAGGGTAACTTGAGGTAAAACTGGTAGAAATATTTTTAATTTACTAAAAACTTGGAAAACATGATGCATAACAACTATTACCCACTCCACACTCCACTATGCATTATCACAACTACTCAATAAACCCTCCATATTCACTCCACTTATCATAATGAACAATATACTTTGATGATACGACCAAGTAATGAAAAGGAAATATGTGGTATACAAATACAAAGAAACATCTATAGTGTTTTCTCTTTGTACATCATAAAGCATTCTTAAGCCATCTCAAAGAGGATGAAGTCATTGTTGCCTATCCAAGCAAAGAACCACAAAGTAAATATTGGTCTTAAAATTGATGTCCAAGTTCATACGACCACCATCACCAACATTTTATAAATAATTCTCCATATGCACACCATTCACCATCACTCTGATACCTCATCCACTGCTTGTCCTCCATTTTTATGATAATTTTGTTTCTCTGTTTGAAATCAATGTGTGGCAGTTTCCAAAGTGTCATTCCACAAGAAATAACACTGACACAAAAGAAACAATGTCACATAAATCTATAAGAAGAGTATCATAAGTTCTTCACCTTGTTTGCATGAGGACATGCAAAACCTTGGGTTTGGGGGTGTGTTGAGCTCCAATTTTGTCATATTTTCCTCCATACAAATACACTTATCATTACACCTTCTCCCCACATTTTGTTGCTAATATATCCCTAATTACACCATAAACCTCCATTATCTCTTGTTATTCATCCTATGTGGTTAATACACAATTTTCCATATTTTTAATGATTAAAAGGATGATTATACAATAGTTTTGTCAATGATGGTTTAATCCTATGTTTCTATGTCCAAGAAGCATGTTTTGTATTTTTCAGGTTCCGGTATATGCACTGTCCATGTTCCGGTACTCTCATTGCAGGTCATCTGGTAATCCAAGTCGTCCGATACTAGAAGGTTCTACAGTCAATCGATACCTACAGAGTCATCTGGTACCTACACAGTGTCTTCTTTTTGTACATCATAAATCATTCTTAAGCCATATAAAAGAGGATGAAGTCATTGTTGCCTATCCAAGCAAAGAACCACAAAGTAAATATTGGTCTTAAAATTGATGTCCAAGTTCATACGACCACCATCACCAACATTTTATAAATAATTCTC
>SNQJ01S0016277.1:32669-75461 GCA_010110895.2 Picea sitchensis | reverse complement strand
CCGCACCCTAACCATTAACACAGTGTGGAAAGTTCGCAGTCAAGCTGAATGCAGCCTGCGGAAATTAAGGATTCCCGCAGGAGAGTATATATGCAGCCTGCGAACTATCTTCAAAATATGATTTTTGAGAAAATGACAAGTGTAACCTTCTTCAGGAAAAAGTCCTTAATGAAGAGTTTGATATTCCATTATCATGACATAATCATAATATCATCTCGATAACCAAAAATGTGGATAACACACGATTAATCACACGAACATCATCCCGAGTGCCTGAAAGACTTTGATCTAAGCCTTTATAGCACTAAGTTATTCCTACATCCTAGTGATGAATCATTAGTGTTAAATTGATGCAGTGTGGGTTTGAAGATTGTTTTGTCGGATTTATATTAGGCTATACTAGGCTTTGATCCTGCATTTTCTGCACCTGCACCTTGAAGCTTACGAGCCTCGGTTGATAATTAAATGTGGGAATTAATAGTGCATATATTTAGCCCAACACCTCTTAACTCAACAAAAGTATGGTGATCTTGGAAATCTTCTCTTAATGTTTTTCGATCACAGAAACAAATTCTAAAGAGTCGCAAGTAATCACTTACCCTCTTCAGGTCCGATATACCAATTCGATCTTAGTGGACATTAATCATCATCATCATCATCATAAAATATTAGTAAATAACCATATGAAATGTTGGAAAATATGTTTTGATTCAAGTTTTTTGATGGTTATTAGAGATGTTATCCTCATTTCTTGGTACCATTTCTTGGTACCAAATGTTTAACCAAATTATGATGTGATTTTAATTTGATTTAAAATAGTTACTTATTATAAATTATTACGTAGAGGTTTAATGGATATTTTCTAGTATTTATGTTGTATGAGTTGTTTTATCCATTTATGATTGCTTCACTTGCAACAATCCAAGTGTATAATTCATATGGGATTCACAAACACATAATAGTGAAAGTTATATCTATAAATATGATTTGTGTTCTTTTTATGTATACTTACAAGATGAGAGAAACACAACCCATCATCGGTGGGATAATTCTCAATTATAAAATATGAAGTGCATAATAAATGCAAGTGCCCAATTAAGCCCAACTAAGTGCATGATGCCATAAAATGTGATCAGTATACAACATTACACTTTCTGACATGTATCCTTAAAATGATTGCTATAAGAATGAACACATTTGGCGAATTGTAACGTCCCTGACCGCCAACATGCCAGGAAACATCACCCCGTAAACATGTTTTTCTCTGATGCCATTTTGTAACATCCCTAGCCACCAACAGGTTGGACAGGCTACCTCATAGAAATAACAATTATCATTTGCAAATATATATATAGTACAAATACACAACATGTAAATGAACAGAGGATTGATACTTATATTTTAATTGAAGTACACCAACTCTGTGAAGACCTTCCATGAGCCTCCCTGCAATACACCATGCTACTCATCACTCTAGAAGTGCGTCACCCCGAGTTGGGACTAAAATCCACCCAGGTAAAGGGATTCCTAGGCTAGGCAGGGAAAATAGGAAGTTTCACAGTACAACAAGAAGGATTCCCCTCCAACGATCCACTTACGCCCACCGCTCACAGACTCTCATTCCCCACATGCATATCCCACCCTAGGAGTATACACCTTCACTATCACATAGTCCATTGGCTTCTCTACCTCCCTTTCTGGGGCTTCAAAAACATGCCACATGAAATTCTCATAGCCTTGTAGTTGATACTGGACTCCCTCCATGAGAACTCACTTCCTCAACACACTCTCTCACCTAGAGAGAGTTGCTCACAGGCCTGACAACCTACTTCTTCAATCCACGCCAACCTCTCTCACCTGGAGAGAGTATCTCATAGGCCTAACAACCTTCTTTTTCACTCTTACTCCTCAACACATGGGCATGGTAATGGAAACAAAAACAACTGGACACGGGGTATGGTAATAACAGAGTAATACACATGCAACCCGTAGAGTATAGGTTCTGCAAGGGTATCAATTCAGGCTTGTAGTATAGGTTTAGGGTGATTGAGGAATTCAACAATGGTTGAAATGACTGATTGCGTGCTTTCTCAATGCATGAGTGAATGGCGCAACCCATGAGTAGCCTCCTTCGAATGGACAAAAGGGAGAGAATGGTGAGAATGGTGAGAGTGCCCCCATAAATCTACATGTGTCTTGGATGACACTTGGCTCTCCAGGAGCATGTTCCTCTCCACTTGGAACTTGTTCCTCTTACTAAAGGAACTTAGGATAAATTAATATCCTCTTTACAACTTTTACAATAATAATTATGTATTATTATCTTGGGTTTAATCTCTTATGCTTAGTCATTTTCCCCCCAATCTCCTACCCTCCTCCCTTTCCCAACCTAGTGGAGCTTAGTCCCCCATATGCTTTCTTCATGTCTGGTCTACATGAAACGATGTTGTTATATTAATAATATGAATATTTACATGTACAGAATAGGCTCCTGGCCTTTAACATCTAGGCTCTCCAGCCTAATAAACACATAAGCCTCCTAGATTATAACACTTAGCTCACCAACCTACAAAACATGTTACAATTCATGATTACAACCAGGGCTCAGCCTTGGGATATTACAATATCGCCCCTTTATTTTTGCACTGTCCTTAGTGCATCTTGATTATACATATACAATTCAAAAATTCTTCAAAAAGGCTCCAAGCTTTAACTATTGGAAGCATGTTATCCACCTCGGGCTCTACTTTTAAGCCCCAATTCTGGTGTTCATACTACATGTGGAATTCAATTTCTCTATTCCATAGAGCTACTTCAGGAAGAATTCAACTCATTCTTCCTTATGACATGCTTCAATTAAACCTCATTGAAATCACTGACTGGCTATAGATCCATGACATTCCACTCAGCCTTAGATCTCACTGTTGATAAACTCTCAGTAGCGTATCACCCCTGAGCAGGGGCTATGCCTCCATCATGGAAATGGATTCCCAATATAACCACAACCCACAATCAATATCAACATGGTCTAGGGAAATGTACCAAACCTCAGCAACACTCCAATCAATGGTCTCTCTTCCCCACATGCATGTACAACCCAAGGTAGTATGCACCTTCACTGTCCAATAGTTCATCGGCTGCTCAAATTCCCTTCCAGGGCTCCATCACATGCCAGCCAAAAAGTCTTAGAGCACCGTGGCTATAGGAGTTCCAATTGCCCTCAAAGGTCTCCACGTACCCTTCAGGACTCATATCGGGGAACCTATCCCCACACTTCTCCCTCTAGAGCTCCAACCTTCTCCAAGGCAACCCAAGGAGAAGTGTACACACACCCAAATCCACCGGGGATCCATAGGGTAAGATACGTTGTCTCCAATCAACATCTTCCCTAGAGCTACTCTTTGCAATCAACATTCCAATTTTAATCAATAACATCTCATCTGCATCACGCACATGGAGTTAACATGAGATAATATAAAATAATTCATTTAGGAACTCAAAATTAGTTCAAAGGAAATTCAACTTTTCCCCAAAACATGAAATTCCATTTCATAATTCTTCTTGGTTGTTGCCATATTAGGAATGCATCCTTCCTTGTGGTTTTCCACAAGCACCAATCTGCATACCATTTTTCCTACAATGCTTCATCTTGTATACAACCAACAAATTGTCAGTATTTCCTGTACATCATAATTCAATTGCAATATGTACAAAACCTTATGCAGTGATCTTAGAATCGCCTGCACCTAGCAATTCAATCACAGTTACCCAACAATTTAACAAAATAGAGTGACTCATCATTCTATGCATGTGCATGTTCATAATTAATACCTGTAAGTTCATTAATTATTTTTCTGAACAATACATTTTTCTGTAGTCAATGCTTATGTGACTACTTGACTTGCAACTTTCTTGTTGCAATGTCTAACAACTACTAAAATTACCTCAACTTCATGAGTTAACAACATTTCAGTTGTCAATAACAATTATTTCCATGCAATAATACATATGCATGTACTTACAAAACACATTCAACAATTTCATTTAAGTATACAATTCTATCACTTACTATGCATGAGTGAAATTCTCAATTCATATTTATTCAATGTACCTTGCATTGAATTACATAATGCTCTTTATGTCAATCATGTATCTCACCATCCATAAGTTGGAATTCTGGCCAATGTCTTGACACATTTTCCACACACTTGCTATTTTCTTCCCAATTAACCGGATGCCTTCCTTTCTGACCCAAACACTACACCAAAAATATAATTCTGTGGTGTTCATTAGTGTTACCAAAAAGCTTGCAGTCCAAGTTTTATTTAAGGGTATGAAGCTTTTGGTACCTTTGTGGTTCACAACCTTTTCATATCCATACTTTTCCATATCCAACCATGCCTTGGTCTCATACATGACTAGCTTTACCAACATTCATTCCTATAACAAGTTCTTATCTTTTATTTCTTTGGTTATTACCCCATAACAAAATTAACATGACATTCTACTATGTCAGTGTGTGCATTCAAAAGATAAAAGATTTGACAACTATAATAGGCCTCTATCCTTTACCACGTCTAGTGGTATCTTCTTCATGTTAATGCATTTCAATAATAGCATATTGTGTATTATAAAATTCTATTAGAGAAATTCTTTCCTGAATTTCCCTTTGGAAATTATGCAACATAAATTCAAAAAAAAAATACTTACCTGCATAGATGTTACCTGACTAGCTGAAGATAGTAGAAGCTTTCATGCTTCTTTAATCCAACTTATAACCAACACTTCAACTTTATGTTTCTTCCTTCCATATGAAACAACACTTGCAACATGAAACAATTATTTCCTTTGTTTGTTCCAACAAGCCATAACATACTTGTTTCCACAGATATTGCAACAACTTCCTTCTCCATGTACAACTTTTCCTCGCTGATTCCAGAAGTATTCAATTCTTCCTAGATTCCTGAATCTTCTTGTGCTCTCATTGTAGTCACTGTACATGATTAGTTTTGACGTGAGCACTTTCTAGCCAATCACTCTTGGCTGCCTTCACATTTCCAGTCACATAATAAGCTGATATTAACCTTCAGCTTTCATTAATTTACTGGATCCAACTATCCCAACTCATACTTGGATGAATTAATATTCAAAACCAAGTTGTTTTATAGACTTTGGATTCTTCAATATCCATTTACTTTTTTCGAACTAAACTACTTCGGCCTTTTTCTGATTGACTACCTTAGTACTTGAGGTTTCTTGTACCTTCTCCTCTCTTTGAATACTAGTCTCAAACTTGAATTGCATAGTCAATCTCTATTCATACTGTAAGGATGCACATATTCCCCCTTTGCTAGATGCATAGAATTATTTTACATCCATCTTTCTTTTTTTTTGAGACATTTCTTTAGCTACATTGTTGAAATTTCTCTGATAGCTACATCCCTGGGAATTCCTTGGATTGTTCTCATATTCATTCTTTATCTAGGAAAGGGAATGCCTTGTGATGGTAGTCTAAGATAGTATGGTGTTTTTCCAACCAATCCATACCATTTTAATAGTCATATGAACCCAAAGGAAAGATGTTCCAATCTGCCTTAGTGCTCAGCCCAATCATGCCCACTGGACCTGACTTAACCAACTCAATTTATTTTCTCTTGGATCCTCTAGTCAACTGTACCATCCAATATTTCCCATGTTTTCTTCTTGGAAATTGCAATCTTTCCACTACCTGGGAATCTATATAGCTATGACTAGCTCCCGAATCAGCTAAAAATAGTGAATGCATGGTTATTGATCATACCTTCTACTTCAATCATGTGTGATTGAAACTCTGTTTTCTTGTTTTCTAGGCTGCATAGGTTTTTGGTACACTTATGATGCAAACCTCTTCTTCCTCCTGGACTACACGACCTCCAGGCCTAGGATTGTTCAATTTGATGGAGTCAGATTGATTCTCAAGATCATGTTGAGCCCCAAAACCTTATCCACAGGCTTTTGTTTCCTTCCTCGTGCTCGAAATAGTGAATGAGGATATTTTCAAAACTCAAAGAATCCTTTAAGTTACCCTGTGCCAAGTTATGGACCAATCTGATGATACCTGAGGAATTTTGAGACTTCTCACTCCACCTGGTGCAAGTCCAAACTCACCTAACCTTTCAGGCACTTCTCTCAACTTCTCGTGCTTCCAAATTCAACTTTCAGGCCCTATCCCTTTTTCCTTCAGTGGTGATAACATATGACCATGGATATGACCAGGCACTTACTCCACGCTTTAGAGTTCTGGGCTTAAGGTGTTTTTAACTCACCACAATGCCAATCTCCCAAACACTGAACTCGCAAAGTTCACAACTGATGTGAGAGGGATCAATGGTCCCCACTCTTTATCCAAATCAACGACCACAAATAGCTTCGGGACTCCATGCTTCAGTATTTCCAAAGTGTTTAATTCCACAAACCTCCATAGTGACAACTCTTCGGAGTGTCAGATCTTCTAACACATGTCCACAACTGTCAACGGTCACGATGAACTCCAATGCTTTGGCCTTCAGGATTTCTGAACCCACGCGACCCCACTTTTCTCTGCAGTGGCTATCCTTCGAAGTGAAGGATATGATGACACTTGTCCTCTACTGATGGATGGAGCATATTAACTCTGGCTCTCTAGACTTCAATATTTCTTGCTCCACCCAATTCCATCTTCCTTCGAAGTGTTGATGATCTGGAGTGAAGGATCTGGTGACACCTCTCCCCTCAAGATCAATGACCTAGATCCACTTCAACTACCAATGACTTTGGAAGTTCTCCACCTTTTTACAATGGCTCCCTCCCAAATGCAGGATCCTCTGCCATGTGTCTCCAAACAACAGACGACTGAGATCTTCTCCGCTACTCCCGGCTTTAGGGATTTTCAAAGTACCACACTTCAAATTCTATGGAGTTAAGGATCAATTATCACATGTTCTCCTATGCCAATGACTAGGATTTACTTTTTCACTTCAAGCCTTCGAGAGTTTTTCACACTCCTCAATTGAAATATCTTGAAGTTTTGCGGCTCCAAATTTCATGATCTGTTGACACGTACTTTCGGGTGCCAACGAATAGGATCTACTCCGACCTTTAGAGTTTCTAATATTTCTCTCTCTTGTGCACTCGAGATCTAAATTATTGAATTTCATGAAGTCCAAAGGACTTCAAGAATCAACCTTCATGAAACTTACTTGGATCCAAAGACTGCCTATCCTTCATGCTCAAATCCAATGACCAAGATCTATCTTCCTCCTCTGCGCATTCCTCCTTGTCTGGAAGTAGATCTTTGACGGTCCAAAACAAATCTCACAGCCAATCTGATGGTTGTAGTAGAGCTCCTCTCTCCTGAGCTTTGTTATTTCCTTCCAAAGAAGGAACTTTGAAAATATTCAAAGGTTGCAGCCTGTGATTTTCGTGCGATCTCGACTGCTTGGATCTTGACTGTGCTTTTGAGAAAATGTTGTCCCTTCTGAACTCCAAACTTGAATAAATTTGTTTTGTGCACACTTGCGCTACCTCTCCCGAGATTTGAACTTTCTCTAACTTCCAAAGGGTCTTATCACTTCGCTCCCTCAAAGTATTCTTGTGCCCTCCTGGCACTCTGTGCACTCCTTGCACTGGATCTATGTGCACCTGGAAGAACTTACAAGGTTTTCAGTAACACTAGTTGTGCCTCTTCTACCCATACTTTTATTACTTCTTTCGATATGGTCTTATTAATCAAGAATCCTCACAGTTCCTTCTCTAATCCTTTTTTTGTTCTTAAAACCAGAATTCATATGCTAGCCGCCTTTTTCTTCGGTCCCCAAATCATGTGACTACAAGTTGTGACCAAGCACTAAGATGATAGGCTCTTATCTGAAACTTCGATTCTTAGGAACTCCGACCTTTAGAGAATTTCACACCTTCTTATCTCATTTATTTTGAACGTCGAGATGGCGAACACGTGGAGTGGGGTCGATCTACAATCCATGGCTCCTCAATAACTAATAGTTGATATTTACTATGGAGCTCTGGCTTCGTGATTGTTTGAAGAACTATTGCATAGATCCGCGAGAGTGCTGGACCGACAAATTTATAAACAACACATCAACAGTCTATGCCTTCTTGTTAACCAACGACCATGATTAACTCTGGGACTCTAACTTATAGAGTTCTGAACTGTCTATACTCTCAATTCTTCCAGAGTGTCAAGTCTCCAGACTACCGTATCTGCTGCCGTGTGTCCTCTGCGATCAACAGTCGAGGTAGACTCTGACCTTTAGGCCTTTGAGAGTCTTCATACTTAAAAAATTGTTGAACAAGTTCCTCCGGAGTTCCAATTCTCTAGAATTCATGATCTAGCACTACGCATCCACTATGACCATTAGGGACCCCACTAACCATGCTCAATAAGAGTGCCACATGGTGGAATACTAGAAGAAGATACGTGGCCCAATCAGAAGGTTGACACATGTCATGTTCTAACTGGTATTTCAATGTTCCAAATTTTCTTAACTCACTGACATGTGGAAAAAATCCCATGTTTCCACGTCATCCTAGGTGATGTTAGCAAGCCACATCACTTGAGGCCGTTGGGCTTCAGGAATTCAAAATATTTCTCACTAGCACACTTCAATTCTCTCAAATGTCAAACTCCCAAATACGTTGATCTTTCGACACATGCCTCCTTTAACAAACGGTCCAGATCAACTGCGAACTTCGAGAGTTTTCACTCTAGCACACTCTATTTCTCTCGAAGTGTCAAACTTTTGAACTGCTATGAGATATATGACTCACGATCACTTACGCACAGATATGATGGCTGAGATTTGTTCTTCACCATTGTACCTTACCTCTTTCTCTTGACTCGATCTAACATCTTTGATCTATCTTCAACCGATCCAATGGTCAATCACTTTTCCCTGGATCTATGATGTAGATCCCCTCCAGGACTTCGGAGCTTCAACACTTTTTATCCCTTTTACGAAAAGTAACTTCAAACAACCAAAGTGGCGAAGTCCCGAAGGACTTCATTGCTTAACCACTATGCTAATGTTTCTCGATCTGATGATTGTGAAGGATCCTTCTTCTACCGAACATATCCTACGGTCCAAATTACAAACTTTGTGGCCCAATACCACGACTGTAGTGGTATCCTTCCTCTATAGATTTTCTTGAACTGCTATACTTCCTCATCTTTTGAACACAGTCCAAGTGTTCACACGGTACCTTCCTGACACTCAGGAACACTCTGAACTTCGAATTTTGTCCCTCACGATAACAATTCACTTTGAAACCTTTGCTTCATTAACTGCATATCCAGCCCATCTAGGATCAGTGTTGAAAACATGGCTCTGATACCATTTTGTAACGTAAACATCACCCCGTAAACATCTTTTTCTTTGATTCCATTTTGTAACATCTCTTTCCACCAACAAGGCAGACATTCTACCTCATAGAAATAAAATTATCATGCGTATATATATATATATATATATATATATATATATATATATATATATATATATAAACTATACAACATATTCTTCTAATACATAGATTAATGTGGAATAACAATAATCTTATTGCATGCAACATATACATGCAATGCTCATAACATTATATAACAATAATCCTGTACATACAACATATACATGCAATACTCATCAATATAACATGTACAAATACACAACATGTAAATGAATAAAGGATTGGTACTTATATTTTAATTTAACTACACCAATTGCATGCATACCTTCCACGAACCTCCCAGCCATGGACCACGTTGGTCATCACTCTCAGCAATGAATCACCCCCGAGCTAGGACTAAGCTTCACCTTAGTAAAGGGATTCCTAGGCTAGGTAGGTACAAAAAGAAGTTGCACAGTACAACATGAAGGATTTCCCTCCAAGGAGCCACTTATTCCCACCACTCACAGACTCTCATTCCCCACATGCCTGTCCCACCCCAGGAGTATACACCTTCACTATCACATAGTCCATCGGCTTCTCTACCTCCCTTTTCGAGGATTTAGAAATAGGTCAAACAGAATTCTTAGATCCCTGTAGCTTCTACTGGACTCCCTCCAAAAGAACTCACTTCCTGAACACACTCTCTCACCTAGAGAGATTTTCTCATAGGCATGACAACCTACTTCTTCAATCTAGGGAAACCTCTCTCACCTGGAGAGAGTATCTCACAGGACTAACAACCTGCTTCTTCACTCCCGCTCCTCAACACATGAGTATGGTGATGGAAACAGAAACAACTGGACGTGGGGTACGGTAATGGAAGAGAAATACGTAGGCAACTCACAGGGTACATGTGTCACAAGGGTATCAATTCGGGCTTGTAGCAAAGGTTTAGGGTGGTTAAGGAATTAAACAATGGCTAAAATGATTGACTGCATTCTTGCTCAGTGCATTAGTGAATGGGGAAACCCATGGCGAGTCTCCTCTGAATGGCTAGAAGGGAGAGAATGGTGAGAATTGTGAGAGTGCCCCCATAAATATGCATGCTTCATGGATGACACTTGGCTCTCTAGGAGCATGTTCATCTCCACTTGGAACTTGTTCCTCTCCCCAAAGTAACTTAGGATAAATTAATATCCTCTTTACAACCTTTATAATAATATTAATATATTATTCTCTTGGGTTTAATCTCTTAAGTTTATCCCTTTTTTTCCCAATCTCCTAGCCTCACCCCTTGCCCAGTTGTTATAGCAATATTTGCCTCACCATTGTTATCTTGCAGAGAGGGCCTTTTTCCATTTCCCTACGCAGAATTGTCATCCCCTTTTGATGAATCCGAGCTAAAAATATACATTTTTCCACATATACGCTACCTATCTGCTATGCAAGATGCATATATGCTTGTTGATCCACTATAGCCCGCGTACATCAGAATTTGTGCCAGAAAATACAAAATGAGGTCGGGTTTCCATGTCATGACAGGAGATCTCTAATCCTTGGCCTCCATATACTGGAAACGTTCTGACTTGACCCTTTAGTTGCATCATGAAGGCTATAAGAACACAATTTCAACCTATGGAAAAGGGGGAGTAAGCATTCAACTTTGAGATCAAAGTTACTCTGGAGAAATTACTTCATATTGAGTCTGCACCCCTCTGTCCCTCAAGTCTGAACACAATTTTCAACCCCCAAGCTCTTTCCCTATGATTGAGAGGACCTCATTGCCTCTTTCCTATGATCTTGCCTTTGGTGGAGGATTGAAGTGGTGGAGACCCAGTTGGAAGGAACTTGGTTTCTTGGTTTTGAACCGTGCCGACACGAAAGTCTGTTCTGCTGATGAATTATTAATAGAAATACTCCTTTCCCTTCCTATTGATATCTTGAAAATATATGATTATTATCCATGGGCGTGTTTGTAATGTTTATTAAAGGATTATGATATTTGATGTGCTAACCCCTTTTACATTATCACTATATACTTGATCTGCTTGTTTGTTGAGAACTTCTTGCAAGTATAAAGATTTGGGTCAAAGTGCTCAACGGTGGAACATCATCAAACATTGGATCGAGGTAGGCATCTTTCTTATATTGCACATTAGTTTATATAGCATATGTTGGAATTGAGTTGATTTCTATAATCATACCTATCTATTGTGGTTTACCCTTGGCCATAGAGAGTTTTTCCCTTGTAACTGAAATGGCGACTCCACTGGGGAGAGATCTTCCTTCTAAGGGTTGAAGTACTTTTTCTTCTTACATTTCTCCTTTTCCTTTATGTTTCTTTTCGTATCACTGCTTGACATGTCTTGTTCACTCTGGGTCTGAGTTTTTAGCTTTTTTCCCTTGCTTGGCCTTGTTTTGAAGAATATACACCCTTTTTTCCTTGACAATCGTGTATACATTCTTGTTGTCTCACTACAAGAAGCGTATATATGCTCTGTTCTACTGAACAATCGTATATACCACTTCCCCTTGCTTGTTTTCTTGGTTTAGTGATTGTTGGGTGGGATTTGAAGATTGTTGAGCCTTCTTAAGTCTCTATAGTGTCTGTTGAGATTATCTAGGATGACAAGAAACCTATTTGGAGTTGAATTTTTGCGCGGAGTCTTTCTCTTTGTTTTCCATTTTGAATTTGTCCTTGTTCTCTAGGTTGTTTGTGTGGCTGCTTGGTATTTTGCTCGAGTTATTTCTTTATACACAATAGAATTTATAGATCAGGTTTCTTATCATTCCATGCATTTTCTTTTTAGTATATTGAAAAAAAAATAAAAAATAGGCATTTTGAATTGGTTGGCATTTTTCATCTTTGAATCTTTATCATTATCTTAGCGCATTTAGTGAAAGATTGCATTTTACTTCTGAATTGCAGAGTTGAAATTGAATACTACATTGTTCTTATTGGCATATCATTCATTGAAAGGTTAAAGGTAGACTTTGCATTATATCCATATATATTTTCTTGCAGAGTCATAACACCATGAGTTTCACTTCTATAAATTTTTTAGTAACCATGGCCAAAACAATTTATGCTTTAAACTAAAATTGATTAGTCACGATTTTATTTTTTAGGGTGCACAAACTAGCCTAGGATTTAGTGCCTTAGAATATTATCTTGTGAGTAAACTTATCCAAGGAAATTAAATCAACATACGTGTCTGAGACATGGAGTTGAGAATTCCATTGTATAATTGGTAATATCAGGAGGCTCTACTCACACCGGAGTTAATCACGAGGTCGCGCGAAGTTAGTTGAAGGGAAAACCCCTGGATACTCACCTAGCATCAAATATATTTCTATGGATTTATTCATATTTGGGGATCTTTCTAGTACCCATAACTCTGTGAGAGGTGGTGCTTTCAAGGTTTTGAGCTTTGCTACCCTTCCCATATAGTGATCTGGACTTACGACTGCTCGCCTGTGCATCAGTTATACAGTGGTTTATTAGTTTCTTGACTTAGGTATCTCATAGGTTACTTGCAGAGGTTATTCTACTTGTATCGTGAGTCAAATAGGGTTCGGAAAACACACAATCGTTATGGAGGATTACCTCTCCGGGGGATATGACCGACTGGTTGTTAAGCTCATGAGGGCCCCTATAACTGATTATGTTACCTCCAAACTTTAGCAAGGAGTCTCAGGTCCCTCTTGGACGAGACATACCTTCTTTAACGAGGGAGGCCACTTAGCCACTTTAGCGCGTTTGCATGCATATTGCCCATTTGAATTTTTGGTATGCTCTTTGATCTTTAGTTGACCATAGGATTTTGTGCTGAGTCTTTGTTATCATGAATAGTGGAGTTCCTTTTTCTCCCTCATTTACTGCTACCCCCCCATGAAGTTCATGGGGGAAAATCCATCTTCTTTTTATAATGGTATGCATAATCATGGTACTCAGTCAATGCCTTGGGTCTCTGATCATTTTTCTCATGGCATGTCTGATATGTCTTCGCACTTGCGATCCTCTGTCTCACCTCCTTATGCGAATACAAGTTTTGGGTCTGGGGGCATGATTCTTCCTTCTTATCCTTGTCCATTTGGTGGGAGTCATATCCTTCAAATACCTCTTACAGTAGGAGGTTGGAATCTTCCTTCCTATGAATCCACTATGCGAGAAGTAAGTGCCCAATTAAGAAATCATTCTACTTGTTACACTCCATCCACTTATCCTTCTTCCGCTATGTTAGTTCCTACAAATACTTTTTCCATGGCGGACCTCCATCTTCCCTATGGTGTTTCATTTGGCGGGAATTATTTTTATAAGATGGGAAACCCCCCTCATGAAGTTCCTTCATCTAGGGGCAACATATATCCTCACGTGAGTTACCCTTGTCATATTGCTTTATCTTCGCAAGTGACTTCCTCAGTGTCGATGCCCTTACAAACCTTTATGAATCAGTATGGAGGAGGATACTATCCTGTTGGATCAGGACAGGGTGTAAACCAGGATCCTTCATGGAATACAATTTCTTAGAACCAATCTTTCCTTAGACCTTGGTCTCAAATGTCGCAATTCACCACTGCCACAAGTCCAGCCACTGCGTGTCATACTGGTGTTATATCACCAACCTCTGCTAGTCATGTTGGATATTGGTCGACAACATCTATGAGTCATGTTGAATACCTACAACCAGCTGTTGCAAGTCATGTTGGGGGCACAAGTCCAGTCACTACATGTCATATTGGCATTATATCACTAACCTATACTAATCATGTTGGAGATTGGTCGACAACCTCTGCAAATCATGTTGAAGACCTGCAACCAACTGCTACAAGTCATGTTGGGGGCACATGTCCGGTCACTGCTAGTCACACTGCACATTCATCACCAACCTCTGCTAGTCATTTTGGGGATTCATCACCAACCTCTGCTAGTCATGTTGGGGATTCATCACCAACCTCTGCTAGTCATGTTGGGGATTCATCAACAACCTCTGCTAGTCATGTTGGGAACATGTCACTAGCCACTGCAAGTTCTTCTGGGGGCACTCATATAATTGAGAATCCTAGACGTCTTACACGTAAGCCTAGATTCCTTTGTAGGACTTGTGAAGGAAGTCACCTTACTCATTTGTGTCCTGTTACTGCTCGGATACCAGAAACATGGAGCTCACCCAAGGGCCCTTCAGGTTCTAAGACATCTATGGTTTCACAACACTCTATTCCTTCTTTAGTTGATACAACAATCATGCCGATGAAATATTTGGATGAAACCCCTTTCTCTTTATGGTTTGATGAATCCTTTTACCTTATTTTCTCACATCCCGTTCAACCTGTGGTCATTTCGATGCAATATTTGACTGAGACCTCTCCTACGTTCAGGGTTGATGCGTCTCTTGATCTTGTTGTCTCGCATATTGTTCAACCAACAGTCGTGTCGATGCAATCTTTGACCGACAACAATCCTATTTTTTGGGGTGATACACCTCTTGACCTTGTTGTCTCGCATCCTATTCAACCAATGGTTGAGGAAGTGGTTGTATCGATGCAATATTCGATAGAACCCACTCTTCTCTTGGAGAGTGACAAGTATAAGGAAGTAGTCGTGCAAATGCAATTTTTGGTCGATCCCGCTCTTCTGGTTTTTGTTCTATACCTTCTATGCCATGTCCTTAGCATTTCTAATACTTCACCTTCTGAACAAGAGAGATTTTTTCTCTTCCTGATTTCTCTCCCTCCAAGTCTTGATGAATTTCCCTTTGATTGGGATGGTCTTGTAAGGTATCTAATGCCTACGCCTATGTATTTTCTAGGAAAATACATTATCCGATATAACACTGAGACGATAACCTATGTTATCACTTTTACCTCCTCGACTTGGATATCTTTGGGTCTTCCCAAGCTTGTGTCAGTTATTCATAAGAAACCAACATTTCACAGAAGGTCCGCACAGGAGCCTTGGCCTACCCCTTGGCTATCAGCCTAGAATATTCTAAACGAGTCTCAGTTAATCTCTTTTCCAACTCATCTAAAAAATGAAAATATCACCGAGTGATTTGTCCCTTTCACACTCGTTAAAGTTGGATTTGAAAGGTCATGAGTCTTAGTTAAGCTCTTTTCTAACTCGCTACCAAAAAATTGAAAAGATTGCCGAGTGAACTTGTCTTTTTGACACGCATAAATTGGATTTGAAAAGATGTCTATTTGGCACAAGTTTATCCCATTTTCACACCAATTAGACTAAAAGATATAAAAAATGACATTTTTTGGCATTAAGTTGTGATTTCATCTCATGCCCTCGCTTTTAGTATTGAGCCTTTAGCCGGTTCTTGGTTTGCATTATAAACCATTGCCTAAGCAGTTTGCATCCTCAACCAAGAAGAGCCTTGTTTATATCCTTCGCAATTTGACACCCTATACCCTGGAGGGAACATCACCTCAAGTGTCCATCTCCTGCATGCATTCCCTTGCATTAAGAATAAGTACGTTCCACTATTGGAACTAGTTTTTCTTACTTGCGACACTCGTTCCCTCCTCCATATCATAGCATTCATTTGTTATGAAAAAACAAAAAAAAAGACGGGTGGGAAGGGAGTACTATATTGTAATTGGCAGTAGTCGTGTCACCTTTGAACAGAGCACACAGTTATTGAGTCCTTGTGTCATCATAATTTGGGTTTAGCATGGCCTTAGGAAGACGATCTTGCTACAGAGTTTTCTCTACCGACTGGTTACTCTTCCAGTCCATATAGAAAAAATTATGTATGCATCGTGCATCTAATTGTCACATCATTGAGTCCATGCTATCGGAGTCCACCATATGTCTCTTGCTCTTGTTCAAAGGAATTCCATCAACCTGTGTCAACCACTCCTAAGAAATATTGACTTCGCATGTCGGCCATACCCTCAGTTTTGTCTCAGAATCACATGATACTTTGGTCTTATCATGGAGCCTGACCCTACTTTCATCATTGTTAGGTCACCTTGAACCCAACAATCGACACTTCAACATTGGACATTGACTGGGTGGTTTCCCTTGTGTTCGATGACAAGATGTCTATTCACACTTTGGGATTCATGCAATGTCTTGGATGCCATTATCCTTATTGGTGGTTTCCTCGCCTTTGTCAGTAGTTTTTCATCATTGGCTGCTATTCAGAGGGTATTTTTTGTGTACTTCTTTCATTTGGCACACGTGAAAGATGCACAGGGTTGTTGGTTTGTGAACATGTTCTTCGTCCGATATCCACCAAATCATGAAGCTCCTAATTTGTTCCTCGTGTTGACTGATGAGAGATGCCTCAATTCTCTCCTTTCAGCGGGTCTCTTTCCATCGACTTCATCTCATTTATTCTGGATATGGGACCTAGAGTTTTATGAGTACCTTGAGGCTTGCATTCATTAGTGGCAGGCTCTCTCTCCATTGACAGATGGGAATACATCAATGTCTTCTGATTAATGGATTTCTCAAGTGTTCGACATCAACTCCTTTATTCACACTTGTAGAAATGTACTCGGTGCCTTGATACGTACTTTCATTATTGGTAGATTGTCTCGCGTTTGTTAACGATACACCTTAATGACCGGTAATCAAACGATGTCTCATCATGTTCGACCTCGACTCATTTATTCACATGAGGTAGACTTGAACCCTTGGTGGATAGTGTAGAATACTTGAAGACATCACTATGTGACCGCATCTTTCCTGAGCTGTTGCTTCCCCTTCATTGGACCAGTACCTATTTGACTTCAGTAATCATGGGATATTAGATTATACTCTGTGGTATATAGATATCTTTAGATTGATTTTGAGACCGGTTTCATTGGGCCTTGTTCGTGACTATGACAACTTTTGTCATGTAACCACATTTGTATTTGCCTATTCATGGCCATGAACACTTGTTTGGTATATTTTCCACATGGATCTGCATTGTATTCTTGGCAGCCATGTATGAAAATTTAGTACATAATGTAATGAGTAATTGAGTTCGTCCAGCTGGTTCTCTACCACTCCACTTCTGGGTTATTTATAACGTATTTCGGCCATCGAAGATACTCCTTTGATATCACACATTAGGGGGCATATGTTATAGCAAGATTTGCCTCACCATTGGTATCTTGCATAGAGGGCCTTTTTCCATTTCCATATGTAGAATTATCATCCCTTTTTGATGAATCTAGAGATAAAAATATACATTTTCCACATATACTCTCCCTATCTACTATGCAAGATGCATATAGACTTGTTGATCCACTACATCCCATGTACATCGGGATTTGTGCCAGAAAATACAAAATGAGGTTGGGTTTCCATGTCACGAGAGGAGATCTCTGATCCTTGGCCTTCCATATACTAGAAAATTTTCGACTCGACCCTTCAGTTGCATCCTGAAGGCTATAAGAGCACAATTTTGACCTATGGAAAACGGGGAGAAAGCATTAAACTTTGAGAGAAAAGTTACTATGGAAAAATTACTTCATATTGAGTCTGCATCCCTTTGTCCCTCAAGTCTGAACACAGTTTTCATCCCCCAATCTCTTTCCCTGTTGTTGAGAGGACCTTATTGCCTCTTTCCTATGAGCTTGCCTTTGGTGGAGGATTGAAGTGGTGGAGACCCAACTGGAAGGAACTTGGTTTCTTGGTTTTGAACCGTGCTGACACGAAAGTCTATATCGTTGTCACTTATGCTGATCAATTATTAATAGAAATACTCCTTTCTCGTCCTATTGATATCTTGCAAATATATGATTATTATCCATGGGCGCATTTGTAATGTTTATTAATGGATTATGTTATCTGATGTGCTAACCCCTTTTACATTATCAATGTATACTTTCTCTGCTTGTTTGTTGAGAACTTCTTCTAGGTATAAAGCTTTGAGTCAAAGTTCTCAATGGTGGAACATCATCAAACGTTGGATCGAGGTAGGCCTCTTTCTTATATTTCACATTAGTTTATATAGATATGTTGGAATTGAGTTGATTTCTGTAGTCATACCTATTTGTTGTGGTTTACCCCTGACCATAGAGAGTTTTTCCCTTGTAACACAATCCTAGTGGAGCTTATTCCCCAATACTCTTTATTTGTGGTCAGTCTACACGCACTGATGTTTTTATATTAATAATATGAATATTTACATGTACAAAACAATTTATTTTCCTTTAACATCTAGGCTCTCCGGCCTAATAAACACATAAGCCTCCTAACATATAACACTTGGCTCACCAACCTACAAATCATGTTACAATTGATGATTACAACTGGGGCTCGGGAAAGGGATATTAAAAGGATGCTATCATTATTGTCACATCTGTTATAATGTAAATTGCCACCATTGAAGAATTGATGCTCTTATTGGCCTAATCCCCATCCTACTTGTAGAAAAATCTTCCCCATACCTCCTTGAGACCTTCTAAAAATCATATTTTTGGATGTTGTACATGCCATGGAAATTATGCAACACAAATATATGCAGGTTGTTCCAAGGAAAGTCGTGTACATGCTAATAAATGCTTAAAAATGTATATTTGTTCCTAATTAAATGTTGAGTTATAGGTTTGTTTATTTTTCCGACTCCTTTTCCCGTACTCAATCATCTCTAACCAAATTGAGATGGAATAAATAGAGAAATTTGTCCAAGGAGAAAGGTAATGATTCATTGCACACCAAATAAAAAATCCATTTGGCTACACTTTCCATGTTTGTAAACCCATATACATCCCAACCTCTACTAGTTATTGACCTGAAAACCCTTGTTTCCAGCCTTCTTTGATCACCTCCTATCTGGATAGGAGTTTCCCTTATATCTTACTTGAATTTTTTGGTGAATCATAATTCAGAACCAACCTTTATAGCATAAGCTTGGCTGAAGGGATCTAGAGTCTCTTTCGACATGGCAACACCATGTAGGACATGTACACAATGTAACTACCAAAACTGTTGAATATTTATAGAAACTTATTCCTTCAAAAAACATTGTGTTTGTAATGTTTAATTTGCAATCATTTCATATATACTTTGTAGAAAATTAATTTCTTTGATTATTCCTTTACATTTAATTGGACTAACGAGTATTTTTTAGTATAATCACCTCTTTTCATAGGTTTTCATGTTTAAAGTTCTCGTAGGATGTAGAGGAAACTATCGAAAAAGAGAGAGGAGATTCCAAAATTTGAGAATGACATAAAACGTAGGATTGACGATGAGTTTATCCTTCTTCTCCTTAATATAATTAGTTATTATAATTAAATAATTTATATTATCCATGTTTTGTGTTCTCTTTGGAATTTTCTTTCTTTACGATCATTGATTTGTTGAGTAATCCTACTACTATAGGGGATTTTCCCTAAGAGAAAAAATCAGTGACCATACTAGGGATTTTTCACTAGTGGACCTATTTATGGGATTTTTTGTTGTGTTTTCTTGGTTTAATTACTTTTTCTTTTGTTTCTGACTACTATCCAACACTTCGATTAGTGACTTGTGGTTTCCTAAGTCTTTCTTTATTCACCTAATCCTGTATCTTTCCTCTTCTTTTATTTTTTTTTGAAATTTTAGAGGTACATACGTGCTATGTCGTTATCACTGTCTTGTACATATGCGCCCTCCAGTTAAGACAACCACATGCATACATAGGTTTCTTTGAGAACATGCACGTACATCTTTCTAGAAAGGGTTTTTTCAAATATTTTCTGGTCTGAAGGTGTTGGGCCAGGTGTCTAGGGTCTCTCGTGGGATTTTAATACTCTGTATTTGTTGCTTCCTGAGTTTAGTGGTTGTTTATTTTGATTCTTATAACGAAAACAAGAAATTGTTTTGCATTTCCTTTTTGGATCATTTTCAATTTTATGAAGGTAGTTTGAGAAGTTATTCCCCAAGATATTTTTTTCTAGAGTGGCTTTTATTGTTGTTCTTGGTAAATATTTATAGGTCTGGATTATTTTCGACCTTCTTTTTGTTTCTTTCTTAATGGTTTTAAGAATAAAGTTAGTTTTAAATATTTCTTATTTCTCTTACCTTTTAAACAATAAAAACAAAACACTTATAGAAAGTGTACTTTTGTATTATTTTTTAGTCATTGACATTGTTTCACTAAAGAAGAAGACCTTTTCAAGTGTACTTTCTCTCTTTATAGTGCTTTTTAGGTTTCAAATTGCACTTTACATTCTTGAAAGATTTTTGTTTTTATAATTTTTGACAAAAAGGATAGTAAATTTTATTTTCAGTTGCTTTGTATTTCAAAAAGAAAAATTGCATCAATAATGCATTCCATCTGAAAGACAATTTTCATTTTTTCATATAATAAAAAAATAATAATTTTATACTTTTTCTGAAGCATTTTACACTCATTTTCAATGAAGAACAATCATATTTCATTTTATGTTATTATGAGTGTTTTGGTTTTCCATTGAGTATTTAGAAAACACCATTCAATTTCATCCATTACCCCTTTTGAGTAAACAAAAGCCCTTGTAAAATGAATGTTGAATTAAAATTAACTAGACATTTCATTTCCTAGGGTAAACAAACTAGCTTAAACTAGGGCCTTGGATTAGGATTGAAGAGTTAACACTCTAAGGAAAAAAAGAAACTTAGGAGTCTGAGATAGGGAGCGCTAAAATCCAACTATCATATAAGTATAGTCGGGAGCCTCCTCTAACACAAGAGTTAAACGCGAGGTCACATAAAGGAGAGACAAGGAGATAACCCCTTCGAATCTTGACTAAATGTAGTGGATAGATCGTATTTTAGGGGTTTCTCTAGTGCCATTGCCTTCATGAGAGGAGGGGATTTTGAAGCTTCGAGCTTTATTAACATGCCCATATGTTCAATCTCAACTGTTGACTGTACCCCTCAAACAATGACTTGGAGTTGGTATCCTTAGTAATCATTCATACGTTTCTCATAGGTGACTCTAGGGGGTTTCTCATGGTACCTGGGGTAGACATTGCATCACACTTCTCAGTACCTCTAGAGAGTGCTCCATGAAGCGTGGGTAATTGCACCGGAAATGGTTGGTTAGTGGAGTTCGGGGTAATTGTTTTTCACTCTTTCATCCATTTGTTCATGGGACTTAAACAACCAGTGTCTTTGTCCATAAGGTCCTTTCCTAACTTAGTTACTAGTATGGTCTTAGGACTTAATCCACCTGAGTCAGAGTATTGGTGGAGTTTTTTGTGATTGTTTTTTCCTTACGATTTTTCTAGTGATGTGATCTACATTCGTAGACAACTTAGGTAAGTTTGTTGGTAGTCACCTTGAGTCTGTGATTTAAAGTGGTTGATCAACCGCCTTGTTGGTATAGGATAATTCATGGTCTTCCACCTTTTGAAGTGAATTCTCCGTTGCCTCCTTTAAGACATCAACTTGATCAAAATGGAAATTTTGTAATGATTGGTCCCATTGACACTGTAGAGATAGATCCTGCAGAACCAAAATATTTTGTGTCAAGGGTTACACACATATCGAATCTCGAAGTCAAATACTTCGTTCATCTATTTAATCCTCTGTTGACTAGATCCCACGATTCAATTGTCTTGTATATTCCATATTTCCGGTCATATTTCATTGACAATTTCCCTCTTCAGTGGGCCATCATGGAAGATACTTCATAAGTGTTTGGGTCAAAGGCCCTTGCAAACCCCATGTCAACAATAGTGTCATGAGGAATCCTACCACCTTTTGTATCTAACCAAATGACTAGTGTGGTTCAATCCACAGTAGTTGTGTCAATCAATATTTCTTCGCCACAAATAGTTGGTTCCAATAATTCTTCGAGTGTGACCTCCTTGTCATCATTTATTTCTAACTCTTTTTCATTTGGGATTTCATCGATCGACATGTAGAACATATCGGTTGGTTATTAGTCATTTCCCCAAAGTACTAATGTTTGTGTTGGGATAGCTTCAATTCTCCTCCAATATTTTCCTTAGGGTGGAGGGCACATCCCTTTGTCATTCCCCTCACTCGGGACTGGGTCTTTCCTATCTTTCAGTCCTAATCCCTTTGTGGGATGGGGTCATCCTATGGGTGGTGTATTCTAGTTCGTCAGCATGCCATATTCTTCTAACCCATTCATGTTTATTTGGTGGTTTCAGGAGAACGCCATAATTTTCTTGAATATGTGTAGAAACATATCAAAGAAAATATGCAATAGGGTTTGAAAAAGAGTTAGAGTGAAGAATATGTTGAAATAAATATGTAGAGTAGAAGTGTAGTATATTAGTAGTGAGATGAACATGCCTGCAATAGAGGAGAGGTTGGAGCGAAAGAAAATAAAAATGAGGAGATGTTTGAGTAGTGATTGTTAAAATTTTGGTAATTCTTGTTTAACCATAGACAATGTCACATCATTGTCACCCAACCATAGGAACTTACACATGCCACCCCCAAGCACAATAACCTTTTCTTAGATAGATTCTGACAAGTCCACCAGAACCAACAGATAAACCCTAACCAAAAATACCAATATTGTTGCGATAATAGTACAATATCAAGAGAGTGTACCTCTACCAATAGAAGCATATCGTTACCAAGAGAAGCGCACAAGAGAGCTACCAGAATTAGTAATATTATATGATGGAAACTATTGTACTACCCTCTCTAGAGTTGTGCCTCCTTTTGTTGCAACTGATGCTCCTTAAACTTACTCCCTAGATGAGTGAGTGTGTGTGTGTTCAAATGAGGATCTCCTAACCTCTATTTATACTAATCTTCCAAGGTGTCATTTTGTGCGGGGCCGACCTCACTTTCTAGAGCCTTCTATTTAATTTACTATTAATGTTCTTTGGTTGAATTCTCTTCTAGGGTATTCCACATATGTTTAATGGTTTTCTTTCTTTTGGAACATTCTACTCTAAGTACAAAGGCTATACTGGAGATTATTACCTCCCGCATCTATGAAAACATAAACACTCCCTCTTATATAGGGAGGTATTAACCATAATTTTATTCATGTAATGGTCTCAATCACATCCATCCATCTCACATGGCATGAGAAATAATCACACCAATCTATAGGTAGCATCGCCACAACCAAATAGGATATGTCCTAATCAAACAAATCATTTCACAAATATCACCATCATAGCCAAATAGGCTCCGTCATAGTAACACACAGACTATCTGATGAATCTATACATCACAGTTACCATCATAGCCATACATTGGATCTGTCATAGTCACACATAGACTATATGATTGTCATGTCACAGTCATGCATTGGGGCCTCATCAACAAATGTAGCATCTCTCTAGTGGGAACATCCTTGTCATCCTCTCGGACCTTATGGGTCTCAGTGTCCTTTCAGACCTTATGTCATTACATGACTTGATATATCTCACTCAAATCTAAGAAACTATCCAGTTAACACAAAAAAATTCTACTATCCAATCCACATAGAGTCTGGGCAATTTATTAGTTTTAGTCAGTTCACACATAGAACTGCACTACTACCCAATGCTTACGGAGTCTGGGAAACTATTATTTTTTATCCATTTTACTCACAAAAATTTGCTACTACCCAATCCAAATGGATTCTATGAAACTATTTAGTTTGAGCCAGTTCACACACAAAACTGCTCTACTAGCCAATCCATAAGGAGTTTGGGAAACCAATGTTCCTGCAAATGACTACCCACTACTTCAACACTCTATAAGATACTTTCCCAAGGATCGCATATGTGACTCATCACTCCCTCTTATGAGGAAATTCCTTCTGGACCATGCCAAACTTTTCCTTGAAGTACTCAAACTTTACCTTTGATAGTGGCTTGGTCAACACATCTGTTATCCACTCATTTGTTCCAATATACTAGAACTTCACAACTCCCTTTTGCACCAAATATCAAAGATAATGGTACTTGATATCGACATGATTGGACTTGTCATGAAATACTAGGTTCTCAGATGACTTTATACAACTTTGGTTTAAAAAAAAATACAAGTCATGTCGAACTCAAGATCAAACAACCCTACAAGAAACTTTTGAAGACACACAACTTTGCTACTAGATGAACATGTTTCTCTATATTTTTCCTCAATTGCACAGAGTGCCACACTAGTTTTCTTCCTACAGATCCATGAAATCATACCTGACCCCAAACTGAAGTAACATATTGATGTACTCTTCCAATCTATGACACCGCTAACCCAATCTAAATTATCATATCCTTGTCGTCTTATATTATGATCTGAAACATATCGGATTCAAAATTCTATTGTTCACTTCAGGTATATTAACATTTAATTTTCCGCAATCAAGTGAATACATCTTGGTTCATCCATATACTGACTCAAAGTTTTTACTACAAAGCATATATCTGGCCTAGTATTCGTCAAATACATCAACGAACCAATCATTTGTTTGTACATGGTGACATCAACTGTCTCTGAAGAAGTATCACTCAATAAATTTAGGTTCATCACCATCAGTGTGGGAATGGATTTACAATCCATCATTTTGAATCTCTATAGGATTTCTACCGCATATTTTCCTTATCTAAGGAAAATCTTCTCTGATTGTTTCCACACCTCTTAACCCAAGAAATAATGCATGATACCCAAGTCTTTCATCTAAAATTATGATGCATTCTTTCTCTTTCACTCAGTGATGGGATTCGCGTTCCCTGTTAGAAATAGGCCATCCACATATAACAACAATATCACTGGTCTACTATCCTAAACCTTGTATTAAAGGTTGGGATCTTCTCTACTCTTGGTAAAACCCAAGCTCATCATAAATATGTCAATTCTACCATGCCCTTGGTGCTTATTTAGATCCATACAAGGTTTTCTTCAATATACACACATGTGTCTATCTATCATGTGTCTCAAATACTTGTAAGTTCTCTATTTACACTTCCTCTTCTACTACACCATTCATAAAAGTTTTCTTCATGTCCATATAGTGTTCCTTACATTTCATTATGGAAACTATCACAATTATAGCTCTAATCAAAGTGTCTCTCACCACAAGAGAAAATGTCTCCTCATAATATATTCCTTATTTTTTGGTGATGCAGGCGCACTCGCAAGCACGTCCACTCACAGGATCTTCCCTTTTCCACGGCCCAAAGAACTCTAATGTCCTTCTATTTCCCTATCGAGAAGTCTGAACCCACAGAACTCTTTGCACGATCCCCTCTCTTTACTTATTGGGGGATCAAACTTCACGACTTCGCGAATACAATGGTCGAGCGCTGCACTCTCGAATCCCCGAATGTCGATACATTCAATGCTGACCCTTTCCCTATCGGGACTTTCTCTATCGCAAATTCGACACTCGCGATGTCGAGTAACTCGTATTCCCAACTCTTGATTCCCGATATGCCGAAACTCCGATGCACGTGCGAGTTTGACCCTTCAACTTCCCGTCACTTCTATCGGGATTTCGGACTTCACGGGATCGTGAATCCTGATGTCAATGTTTCGGGACTTCTCACTGTGAAACCCCAAAATGGTGTGCCACCAGTTCCCCATCATCGACTCCTGTGGCCCCACACTAATTACTTAACCGTCGGGATATTGCGTATCGGGATTTCACGATTCCTGTTGCTATATTCACGGGACTTCAACCCACGAAACCCCGATGCACGATCCCACGTGTGAATCTGACGGTCCTCATGACTCAGATCTACGGTCCTGCCCCTCCTGAGCTTCGAACCTATTAATTACTCTATCGTATCTCCCTTGCACCTCTGCGAGATCTAACGGCTCCCGGGATGTCATGAATCCTCCTCGGAGAATACCGACCGTCCTTTCCTCCTTTGAAAAATCTACGAAATGACTAAGTGTTCCTCTGCGAAACTTACCTCCTACGTGGAAACCTGCAACGCCTGTTTGAACACTCCACAGAACAAACTTCCTATGCCTTCCTTTAGTGATAACTCGAAGGTCCTATACCTCCTAAGCTTTACCAACTCTAAATCTTTCAGAGAATCCTGCATGCACTCCTTGCGGAAAACATTTAACAACTTCCCAAGTGTTGAATATTTTCGACTCTGCGCACACCTGCAACAACAGTCCTTCAGCTCTTGCTCAGATTTACAACCCTGAACTTCACTCAGCCTGCACACTCCTTGCACAGCTCCTATGCCCAACTTCACCCTTGGGTGAATGAGAAAAAAAGCTAAACTACCTGAGCCCCCTGTCAACGCACTCCTTGTGGACACTTCGACTGCACTCCTTGCTGGAAATCAAGCTCAGATAGAGAAACAATTGAAAATCATTCCTTCACCCTTTCAGAATTCTATATCAAACATGAAATCATATACACAACATATAAATAAAATGTATAACAGGAGGAAAACATTCATGAGCATACCATTCAGCATCAATACATAGAGAATCAACAAAAACCATGAATCTGAATCAACTCTTTCTATTAATTCAAATATCTGTACATTGGTGTTCTTACATGGCTCTCTGCATGCTCCTATGCTCCAATGTTCAATAATGTTACAATACATAATGAGGGTGTCTATATCCCGTTTCCCTCTTGCGCTCTACAACTGTCTAATCTAGAATTAAATTCTATCTACCTGCATTAACTATCTTAAATGCCTCCTACCTACTAAGGACGAGAGCGTATGGCTCAAGGTACGATTACAATACACAAGTGCACCTCATCTTAATGAATTCATTTAATATTTTTCACAACAATTCCAAGGTGATTTCAAAATTTTGTGTTGGCGCTTGTCCAACTGTCTCTCGCTTCCACGCTGGCTCGCTTGATGTGGGAGATGCTCTTGCATCATACTCCCTTGCTTGAAAACTTTCATGGGCTCCTTTCCATGAGCTCCTGCATGGTCTATCCATGATTATGTATCTCTGCTTCATTTTCCCAGCTGGCATCTTCGACTGGATGGTTATTCCATTTGACCAGATACTCAAAGTATATTTTCCTCCTGGTCTTCTTGCCAATTATTTTGTCCAATATGCACTCTATCTGCGGCTTCTCTGCAATTGACATCTTCTTTGTCCACTGGATCATTGGCTGCTCATTTCCATTCTCTATTTCTTCAACTCTATATGGGTACAAATCCGAGATATTGAATATCGGAGAAATTCCGATCCCATCAGGTAATTCAATCTCATAAGCATTTGTCCCAAATTTCTTCAAGACCCTACATGGTCCGATTTTCTTCATCTTCAGCTTATTGTATGTTCCTCTTGGGAACCTTTCCTTTCTTAAATGTGCTAGAACCAAATCACCAACCTCAAACTAAAGTCGTCTTCTATGCTGATCTGCCCTGCGCTTGTACTCCTGGCTCGAATTTTGTAGTCGTTCCTTCACTTGACTGTGAAGTTCCTTCATCGCCTCTGCGAATTTTTCTGCACTAGCACTCCTAGTCGCAGTCTGTTCTGAATCCCTCAGTTCAGAAATTTCCCTCGGCTGCATTCCATAAACAACCTAAAATGGGCTCTGGCCTGTGCTCCAATTCACTGAATCGTTATACGCAAATTTTTCCTGTGGTAGTATGTTATCCCACTGGCTGTGGTGTTCTGTTACCAGGCTTCTCAGCAAGTCTCCCAGACTTATGTTTACTACTTATGTCTGTCCATCCGTCTGAGGATGATAAGCTAAACTAAATTCCAAGTTAGTTCCCAGCTTCTTCCATAAGGTCCTCCAAAAATTCCCTATGAATTTGGTATCTCGATCTGAAACTATACTTCTCGGCAACCCATGAAGTCGAATGACCTCTTTGAAAAACAGGTTCGCAATGTGAGTTGCATCACTAGTTTTCTGAAATGGAATGTAGTGTGTCATTTTGGAAAATCTATCCACCACCACAAAGATTGAATCAACACCTCTTTGTGTTCTTGGCAACCCCAATATGAAATCCATGCTAATCGCATCCCACGACCTTTCTGGTATGGGCAATGGTTGATAGAATCCCGCATTCTGCTTTCTTCCTTTCGAATGCTGACAAATTCTACAACTGTCCACAAATCTCTTGACATCTTCACGCATTCCCGGCCAAATATATGACTCATTCAATTTTGCGAACGTCTTGTCGTGACCAAAATGTCATGCTAATCCTCCACTGTGTTTCTCCTTTAACAGATTCTCCCTCATGGAGCATTTTGGAATACACAGTTGATTTCCTCTGAACAATCCTTCTTGGATCATGTATTCAATACACTAGCTTCTATCCCTGAGAACTGGATTCTCAGCTGCTTCATACGCCTCCTTGAAATCCTGATCTTCGGTGTACATGTCCCTGAGATCATCAAAACCCAGCGTTTTGACTCGGAACTCCTGCAACAACAAACACTTCCTGCTCAAAGCATCAACAACTTTGTTAGCAGTACCAGAAATATGTTTTATCACAAATGTGAAATTCTGCATATACTCAACCCATTTGACATGCTTCTGATTCAACTTCTCCTATTGAGTCACAAACTGCAGTGCATGATTGTCACTGTACAAGACAAACTCTTTCGAGATCAAGTAATGCCTCCACTTCTTCAGTCCCTGTATGATAGCATAAAATTCCTTATCATAAGTGGAATATTTCATCTTTGCTTCATTCATCTTCTCGCTGAAATACGCTATCGGCATGTCTTCTTGACTCAAGACCACTCCGATTGCAAATCTGCTTGCATCGCATTTCACCTGGAATGTCTTTTGGAAATCCGACAACACCAAAACTGGTTGTTCCGTGATCTTCCTATTCAACAAATTAAAACTTTTCTCAGCCTCTTCTATCTAGTGAAAATATTTATGTCTTTTCTTCACTATGTCCATCATCGCTGCGCTAATTCCACTAAAATTCCTGATGAACGTTCGGTAGAAACTAGCTAACCTGTGAAAACTTCTCACCTCGAATACATTCCTCGGTGATGACCAAGACTTGATTACCTCCACCTTATCTGGATCCATCCTCAACTCATTTTCCGAAATAACAAAACCCAAGTAAATTAGCTCTGTCTTCATGAATGAGGATTTCTTCATGTTTATCAACAAGCCATTCATACAACCCTTCGTTGGTTTTGAAGGATGTTTTCCATTCATCACCTTCCCTCATACGAATCTGGTGATACCCGCTTTTCAAATCAATCTTTGAAAAAAACTTTTCTCCATTCAAGCAATCCATCAGATCATCCATCCTCAGCAATGGAAACTTGTACCTGATGGTTATCTTGTTAGTCGCCCTCGAGTCAGTACACATCCTCCAGCCTCTGTCTTTCTTCGGACTGAGTACTGTTGGAACAACACATGGACTCAAGCTTCCCCTGACTAATCCTTTGTCCAACAAATCCTGGACTTGCCTCTTGACTTCCTCATTCTCTTGCGGCGTCAATCTGTACATGGATTTATTTGGCAAACTGGATCCTGGTATGAGATCAATATGATGACTCATACTTCTTATCGGTGGCAATGAACGAGGTAATTCATCCACTACAATGTCAGCGAACTCTTCCAACAGTTCTTGAACTTCCTCTAGTAAATCATCTACTCTTGTGCTAGTCAGAACAATTCTAGGCTTTTTGACCACAATGAACTGTGGATCCTCCTTCTTCTTAACCTATTTAATAAGTTCCTTCCCACTCATGAGAAGTACTGTGTTGCTTACTTCCGACTTCACCTCCTTATCCTTTATCGGAAGAAACATGTGTGTCCTCCCATTCTTCTCTAGGGTGTATGTGTTCATTCTCCCATCATGAATCACATTTCTGTCATATTGCCATGGTCTACCCAACAATATATGACAAACATCCATAGGAATGACATCACATAATATCTTATCATTATATCCTCCTATCNCCTCCTATCTTAAATTCAACTAAACATTGTTTAGTGATAGTTACCTGATGTCCTTTTTGTAGCCACGAAACCCTGTATGGGCTTGGATGATCAGTCATCTCCAGCTCCAGCTTCTCTACCATCTCGGTTGAAATGAGATTATCCATGCTACCACTTTCTACGATGACCTTTCATACCCTGTCCTTGGTCTTGCAAGCAGTCCTAAAAAGTCTGGTCCTTTGGACTGAACTTTCCACCTCCTTCTCAGGTGTCAAAAGGACTTTTCTCATTATCAACAATCTTCCGCCTTCAGCGTCTTCTGCCTCAACATCCTGCCTCTGTTCTTCGGTGATGTGGGTTTCCCCAATCTCTTTATTTTTATCTGGACACTCATAAGACTTGTGCCCATTCTTTCCACATGTGAAGCATGTAATTACTCCACCTCCTCCTCTTCCCCTACCTCTAGTTCGAGGAAAAGTGTTGTTGTCAGCATAATCTCCTCTTTGCTCAGCATGTTGTCCTCTCTGTTCAGCATATTTCCCTCACTGTGAGCTTCGACCTCTCTTAGTTCGAGTTTGAGGTTTCTTCCAGTCCCCCTTTGGCTTCTGATATTTATCCCGGGAAACTGATTTACCTCTGGGTTGACTTCTTCCTCGACCTCTTTGAATCTTATTTCGGCTCAGTTTCTCTTGCGCTTTTAGAGCCATCTGATAAGAATCTTCCACCGTTCAGATGGTTACCATGCTCATCTCATCCTGAATCTCATATCTCAGGCCATTCATATACCTGGCTTATTTTTCATCATTTCTTTCATGATGACCTGCCCTGATATTCAGCCTGTAAAATTCTTCAGTATATTCCTTTACTGTCATCAACTTCTATCTCAGGTTTTGCATCCTCCTGAACAAAGTAATTTGATAGTCCCTGGGGATGAATTTTGCTTTCATCTTTGCAATCATCCTGTCCCAACTCTTAATTTTTTGCTTGCCTTGGCAACACCTATCTTCTTGTAGTTCATCCCACCACAAGGTTGCATGTCCTTTTAATCTCGTGACGACATGCTTAACCTTCTTGTCCTCTTCGACATATTCGTAGTCAAAATATGTGTCTAGAGCTCTAATCCAGTCTAGAAGCTCATCTACATCTAGATTTCCCTCATAAACTGGAATATCCCTCTTCGCCTTTGCACCCATCCTTGCAATAACTTTAAGCAAGCGTTCATTTGATGCATCTTTTGTTGTGACTTCTTCTTCTCCATGTCCAACATCATCTTCACTTTCGGACTCACTGATATCTCCTACATCAGCTGAGTGTTTTTGTCTTATCTCCATGTCCACAAGTCTGGCACGTAGGTTATGCAGATCTCTTTCTACTTCTGGATTCTACACCTGTCTACCTCTTCCTTTGGACATTTCCCTTTCCTCCTCTGGATCGAGTGATTGTCTATCTCTTCTCCTTGGCGGCATGGCGAATTCTCTTCTTCTCTGCTACAGAAAGAAAAGAACCTTTATGTGCTCTGATACCACTTGATGCAGACACACTCACAAGCACATCGGCTCACAGGATCTTCCCTTTTCCATGGCCCGAAGAAATCTAATGTCCTTCTATTTCCCAATCAGGAAGTCTGCACCCACAGAACTCTTCACGCGATCCCCTCTCTTTACTTATCGGGGGATCGGACTTCGTGACTTCGCGAATCCAATGGTCGAGTGCTACACTCTCGAATCCCCAAATGTCGATACAGTCAATGCTAAACCTTTCCCTATCGGGACTTTCTCTATCGTGAATTTGACACTTGCGATGTCAAGTAACTCGTATTCCCAACTCTCGATTCCCGATATGCTGAAACTCCGATGCATGCACAAATTTGACCCTTCAACTTCCCGTCACTTCGATCGGGATTTCAAACTTCGCGGGATCGGGAATCCTGATGTCAATGTTTCGTGACTTCTCTCTGCGAAACCCCGAAATGGTGTGCCACTTGTTCCCCATCACCGAATCCTGTGGCCGCACACTAATTACTTAACTTTCAGGATATCGTGTATCGCGATTTCGCGATTCCTGTTGCTATATTCACGGGACTTCAACCCACGAAACCTCGATGCACGATCCCACATGTGAATTCGACGGTCCTCGTGACTCAGATCTACGATACTGCCCCTCCTGAGCTTCAAACCTCTGAATTACTCTGTCGTATCTCCCTTGCACCTCTGCGAGATCTAACGGCTCCCGGGATGTCGTGAATCCTCCTCGAAGAATACCGACCGTCCTTTCCTCCTTTGAGAAATCTACGAAACGACTAAGTGTTCCTCTGCGAAACTTGCCTCCTGTGTGAAAACCTGCAACACCTGTTTGAACACTCCACAGAACAAACTTCCTGTGCCTTCCTTTAGTGATAAATCGAAGGTCCTATACCTCTTGAGCTTTACCAACTCTCAATCTTTTAGAGAACCCTGCACGCACTCCTTGCAACAGACATTCAACAACTTCCCAAGTGTTGAATCTTTTCGACTCTGCGCACACCTGCAACAACAATCCTTCAGCTCTTGCTCAGTTTTACAACCCTAAACTTCACTCGGCCTGCGCACTCCTTGCACAGCTCCTATGCCCAACTACACCCTTGGGTGAATGAGAACAAAAGCTAAACTACCTGAGCCCCTTGTCAACGCAATCCTTGCGGACACTTCAACTGCACTCCTTGCAGGAACTCAAGCTCAGATAGAGAAACAATTGAAACTCATTCCTTCACCCTTTCAGACTTCTATCTCAAACATGAAATCATATACACAGCATATCAAGAAAATGTATAATAGGAAGCAAACATTCATGAGCATACCATTCAGCATCAATACACAGAGAATCAACACAAACCATGAATCTGAATCAACTCTTTCTATTAATTCAAATATATGTACATGGGTGTTCTTACACGGCTCTCTACATGCTCCTATGCTCCAATGTTCAATAATTTTACAATACACAATGAGGGTGTCTATATCCCATTTCCCTCTTGCGCTCTACAACTTTCTAATATAGAATTAAATTCTATCTACCTGCATTAACTATCTTAAATGCCTCCTACCTACTAAGGACGAGAGCGTATGGCTCAAGGTCCGATTACAATACACAAGTGCACCTCATCTTAATGACTTCATTTAAGATTTTTCGCAACAATTCCAAGGTGATTTCAAAATTTTGTGCTGGCGCTTGTCCAACTGTCTCTCACTTCCGCGTTGGCTCGCTTGTTGTGGGAGATTCTCCTGCATCATTTGGATAACCCACGAGCCACTAATCTTGCCTTGTAATTCTTGATACTTCCATATATTGAATGTTTCATCTTATAGATCCATTTGGAACTCACAAACGATTTCTCTTTTGGTATCTGAACCACATCTCAAACATCATCCTTAATGATGGATTAGTGTTATTCAATCATGGAATCCTTCCATACTTTCTTCTCTACAGCCTCTTCATAATAGGTAGGCTCAACATCAATGATATCACATAACAATGCCACGTAACTAGAATATGGTCAAGGTTTCTTTCTTTCTTTGAAATATCCATCTGGAGCACCATACTTCTAGGCATCCTGAATAATCTCATGAGACTAAGATGGTATTCTTTTATTTGTACTCATTTCTGTAGGTCTTTGTGGTTATACCATGTCATCTTCCTCTCGACCATGCTCTTCTGACACAACATCATTACCTTCATATGTATCTACAACTATAGGAGCTTAAGGCTCCTCATCATGGATCTCATATGTATGATGTTGCTCAATATACTAAAGGTTGCATCTTCATCGAAGGTAAAATCACTGATAATATCGATCTATATGTAAGAAGGGATTTAGATTATATATGCCTTCGATGTATCATTATATCTAACAAATATACCCTTCTTTCCTGAAGGATCCAACTTTGATCTCTTATCTTTGGGAATATGCACATACACTGGACAACCAAATATCCTCAGGTGGTGATCCATATTTATGATAAGTGTGAAACGAAAACATAGAATTATAGTATTAGCATAGAGGCACGATGAATAATAATAGACATATAATAAAACTTGAATTCTATTAAATAAGAAATATGTTGAAACTGTAAAATGCAGACCGAAAACAAGCTTGCTAGAATGGTGGCAGCTTATCCCTGGGAAGATATGTGACGGTTATGCTCATTCACAAGAAGATGAGTGAAATAGGGATCTGAAGGCCTTTTTATAGTAAACATGAATGCCAAAAATCTAGACATCCAAAAACCTAACCCTAGGAGATGAAGCGCCAAAAGTCATATGGGCCCTGTTGGGGTAAGTTAGTACATCAACTTCCTGGGGTCGTAACTTTTGCATACGATATTTGTTTAGGGTGCACAATAGCTTGTTGGAAATTTCTTGAAGAGGAAATTCATTTCATAGGATCAATTGGGCCTTACATTATCATTGAGGTGCTCAATTAGTGAAAAAACGTCATTTAGGCCCTCAAAATGGCCCTAGACGTTTGGGACTCGAAAAATTGCTAAAAATAGTAAGTTGCCAAAAACCTATTTTGAGACAGTTGGAATAGGTGGGTGGTCACTGATATACTCTTGGATCAATCCTCCTCCCTTATGAAGAAATATTCTCCATTTCATTGATTTCCCCCATTATATGAGGAAATTTCTGCTAAATTTGGCCCCAGGTGAGCCACTTGCTTTTGTGCAGGAGTTTCCTTGCTTTGACAACCCAGTAAAGTTGGATCCTCTACTGAAGAGTTCCCTTGACTTGTTTTTCCATGATCTAATCATTGGTTTACTGTTCCATTTAGTGAGGGTTGAGCTATGTTGGTGTCAATTGTTCTTTTATCTCTGAGGTGTCCAATAATAGTGGAAAATAAGGTCGGAGGAGGTCCACATTGAACAATGGGTGCAAGCCAAGGAAGGGGGAATGTTGAGCTCAAACGAATTGTCACCCACAACATTGGTGAAGGTGTAAGGTCCATAAGAAAGTGGAAAATCTTTTGATGAGTCCCTGTAAGGTGTTCTTTATTCAACTGCAACCAAACTTTGTCTCCCACCTGAAACTGGTGTGGCACCCAATGTTGATCATGGTGCCACTTTTACTTGGCATTAGACTTCTATAAAATATGTGAAACCTATTGGTGGATGTGTTGGATCCATTCAATGAATCAGGTGGCTTTTTCATCTTTATTTGGAGCATGCCATGATTCTTCCTAGGTGGCTGCAAGGGGTAGTGAAATATCCATGGGACCCATTGGTTGGAATACCAACCCCACCTAAAAGGGGTTGTGGTCGGTTGAGATATGTATGGCTCTATTATAGTTGTGTTGAACATAGAGAAGAATCTCATCCCATGTGCAAGGGTGCTTGGAATTGTACATGCACATGATGTGCACGATAATCTGCTTGACAAACTCGGTTTGGCCATCCTTCTGGGAGTGGAAGGAAGTGGATTTGGTGATCTTGGTGTCCAACAGTGACCAGAGGCTTGACTAGAAGGTGTTGAGGAACCAATTGTCCCAATCTAAGATAATGATTTTTTGGATCCCAAAGTGTGCCCACACTCATTCAAATAAGAGCTTGGCAATGACCTCCATTGTGATTCTCTTCTTGTAGGTGAACATAATCGCCATCTTGGAAAAGCAATCAACAACCAAAAAAACATTGTTAGTTCTTTGCTTGGTGGATAGAAGGCTCGACATGTAGTCCATTGATATGGATTCCCAAAGCCTGTCAGGAGTAGGCAGAGGAGTGTATAGGCCTTTTTTCTTAGTGGTTGGTTTGGAAATAATGTATGTGGTGTAGGACTAAATATACTTTTTGACATCATGTCGAAGTTTCATCCAGTAGAATTGTCATTACAACATCGCCATTGTATTTTCCATGATAAAGTGTCCTTCCACCCAAATGTAGTGGGATTCCAAAATCAAATTCTGTCACTCACTTGATGGAATACAAATATGGCCTAAATGGCACAACAACCCATCATGAAGATGGAAATTAGTGACAGTTGTGTTTGTTCCCAACCTCTGGTAGGTGTTGGCTAAGTCAGGATCTATCTCATAGAGGTGGGGCCATCCATAGGTCTCATGGTTGAAACAGTATAGCACTGTGGTGAGTTTTATGAATGGAGGTCAGATGAGGCAATCAACGACTCGGTTGGTACTTCATGTTTTATACATGATGTTAAGGTGGAACTGCTACAAATATGTGGACCACATCTAATGGAGATCATTCTGTAATTTTCCTTGTGTCTCCATGTAGTGCAATGACTTATGATCAATGTGGATGACTATATCCTTCCTTTTGATTAATTGGGTTGGTTGTCATTGATGTCAACCCTTGAAGAAATTTTGGTAGTGAATTCCAGTAGCACAATGGTTTGGGTAATGGACCCAAGTTTGTTTGATGGATAATGGTATGCAATTTGATATATTTTCAGGAAAGACTATTCTATATGGATATTACATGTCATTTCATTTTTGGTGGTATGTGGAACGTCACATAACTCCTCACGGTTAGAGAGTTATGTCCATGTGAAGTTGGAGAACCCTCATGTATCATCTAGAAGCCCCAAAAGATCAAAGTAGTCAAAGTGTTTGGAAAGAAGAAATTATTTAAATAATAAAGTGAAGTGATGAGTGTACTATAAGTCAAAGAAGATACAAAATAAATTATTTAAATAATAAAGTTAATGGAGAAATTACTAAGTGGACAAGTGGTTAGAAGTGGGTTAGCCCTAAAATAAGGAAAGTGGTTTAAGTGATTTTAGAAGGTAAATAATAAATTCAAGCGATGAGTGTACTATAAGTCAAAGTGGATACACAAGAAATTATTTAAATAATAAATTTAATGGATAAATTACTAAGTGGATAAGTGGTTAGAAGTGGGTTAACCCTAAAATAAGGAAAGTGGGTTAAGATGGTTAAAAGGTAACCCCTTGAGGAAGCTACATGAAAGTATAAATAAGAGGTAAGGCTCTCTCAGTTTAATCACACTTGAGAATATTGAATATCTACAAGTGATTGAGGTAACCAAAGGATATCTAAGCCGAATTTCAGAGGGAAGGTGAAGTAAAGAAGGCCGAAATTCAAGGGAGGATAAATTCTTTTGATGATGCTTTCAAAGGTGTTTCGGGTAAAAACATCATAAAATATTCATAATAGATCCAAATTCAGTAAGGAAAAATCTATTGGTTAGAGTACAATCTGTAGTATTCTATGTACAATTTTGATATCCATACAACAAATATCCCATGTGGGGCAGTCTCTAGAAGTTCTCTCTCTAGAATAAGCTAGAATTCAACAAGGTATGCCATTTTTTCTATAACTCCTTTTTTGAGAGGTTCAAAGTAGTGAAATCTAAAGGAATTGTATAAACGAAACTGAAGAACATTGTGTACCATTTTCAAATCTTTATTCATTACAAGTACATAGTTATGATTATTGCAAGTTAGGGTTTTTGACTAATCCAAAATTAGTCATGCGAGACTAAAGTAAAGTTTGATTAAAATGTTAGTCTCTTGTTGTTAAAGTTAAGGAAGGTTTCCATGTATGTGATTATATACTCTAGGTTTGTTACAGAGTTACAAATCATATTTGGATGACGAAAATGATGAGGAATTTTGGTTGAGGTACATGTTAGGTACATGGTTGAGACAAGTAGTTGAAGAGTTGGCACATACATGCGGTGTATAATTTATGATGTTGCACATCTTGGTGATATTGTGAATATGGTTGAGAGTTGTCTTGGTGATTGATATTTGTGAGTAGATATGATTTGGTTGATAATATTTATAGTAAATCTTGATTACAGGTTGTTTGGTACAGGTTGGTGCATGGTTGATGCACTTTTGTATGGTTCATGTTGATTACAGGTTGTTTGGTATATGATGGTGCATGGTTGATGCACTTGTTTATGGTACAGGCTGATTATAGGTTGTTTGGTACAGGTTGGTGCATGGTTGATGAAATTTTTTATGGTATATGTTGATTATAGGTTGAGGTACAGGTTGATGCATGGTTCAGGTTATTGGTACAGGTTGTTTGGTGTAGGTTGATTGGTACAGGTTTACAACAACATATCTCACAGTGATAGTGTGATAGTGGTTCCATCATTCTACTTATACATTAGGGTGGTTGGATAGAGAAAGGACATGTTGTTTTAGCCACCTTCTGGTTATATCCAGAGAACATAGGGGGTTATATTCTCCTTATGGTTGGAGCTAGAGAATTAGGGAGTTGGAGATTCCCTCAGGTTATATCCTGAGAAACTAGGGGGTTGGAGCCTCCTTCCAGTTGTAGTTGAAAAATAAAGGAAGTTGGTGTTTCCAATGAATGTAATTCTTAAATACATATAATAAAAATCATTCTATGGTTTTATCCCTCTTTGGGTTTCCACGTAAAAACATTGGTGTACTGTGTATGTGTATGATTGTTCATTTGTTCATTATTTATTTATTCTGCAACTTTTGGATGATAATTCTACATTGATATAACACTTGCATTTTATGGTTAAAAAGGATTAAATTGATCTATTACTAATTCACCNCCCCCCCCCCCCCCCCCTCTCAGTAATTCAACAATTGGTATCAGAGAGAGGCTCCTTCAGGAAACAATTTAACCACTAGAAGGAGATCATGGATTATTTTGACAATGGAGTAACACTATTTAATGGTCAAAATGATTTAAAGTATGAGTTATGGAGTGGAAGGACAAAAGTATTTTTACAGGAAAAAGGGTAGTGTATTTGGCTATTAGTTATTACAGGATATGATAGTTCAAAATGGGCAAAGACTACATCCAAGAAGGAATTGAAGATGAATAACAAAATAGTAATGGATTTCATATGGGAAGGATTACCTAATCCAGAAAGAGAAAAGGTTGGTAAATTTTCATCAGCCAATTTACTTTGGGATAATTTACATGGCATATATTCTTCACCCATCGCAGATTTCGAAAATGACAAAGAAGATGCAGATACAGGTCAAGAAGAATTATGTTCACCATTTCAAACAGATTCAAAATATGAAGAGTACATAATCACCATAGGTATGTTGTTTTGCTTTAATTGTGAGAAACACTAACATCTTGAAATAGAATGCCATGAAGGAAATGAGACAGAAAAAATAATTGAAAAGGAAGACAATTATGAAAAGGAATGGATTAGTGTTTTAGATGAACTAAGAGAAGAAAACAAGTCACTCAATAAATAATTGATGAAACAAAAGGAAAGTGTTCACATTTTTGAAGAAGCCCAACATGTCATCGAGAACTTAAGAACTCAGCTAGAAGAATCTATAAAGATCGAATAAAATATTGAATATCAAAAGAAGTATTTGGAAGCCAACATAGAAACAAAGAAGGAAAAAGCAAAAATGAGAGAGAAGATATTGACAGATCATATTAAGTAAATAACTAATGATCTAAATAATCTCGAGGGAGATTTTGGTCAAGAAGAGAAAGGACTTGAAGAAGAAATAATCACATTAAAAATTCAAGTTGAAGAAGAGAAAAGAACAAAATAAGTCATGAAGTCTCAGATAATGAAGAAAGAATAAGAGTTTGAGAATCTTGAAGAAGAAGTTGTCACATTGAGAACTAAAATCTTCAAGTTCAACAAGAAAGTTGAAGAGACATAAACATCCACATCAGTGATAGAGAATGAAGAGAAGCACTCTAGGTTGCTAGAAAAGAAGAATGAAGAAAATAGAAAGAGTTAAGAAGTAGTACTCAAAGGAAGGAATCATGGTCAACCAGAATCTAAGAAAACTATTGAAGATACATATTTAAGAAGACCATCCATGTTCAAGACACAAAGAAGCTTCAATCATGATCATGATCATTCAAGGTAGAAATTTAGAAGGACTACACCACAAAGAAGATCACTCACTCCCAGGTATGTAAATTTATTTTATGGTCATTGTTTTTATTGTACTAATTTTGGACATAAGGATGCAAATTGCAGGGATTATAAAATAAATGTTCAAGAAATAAATGCTTATGTGGCCCCACGTAATATTGAATGTTACAAATGTCATAATTATTGACACATAACTAGTGATTGTAGAAGCATGATCGATACTTCCATGAAAGAGAACATTGATATCATATATAAGAAAGTATGGATAAGAAAACACGAAGAACGGGTGAACAAAGACCAGGTCCCAGAGATTGCAAGATTGGCAATAAAATGAGATGAAGAGAATTCTACTGAGGAAAAGAAAAATGTCAGATATAGAAAGGTTTGGAAAATAATTGAAAGAAAAGAAGGACATGTAAATAAGGAATAGGTTCAAGAGATTCTACTTTCGGGCATTATAGTGAAAGATGAATCCACGTATAGAAAGAAAGAAATCAGATCTTGGAGAAATGATGAATCTACCAATGAAGATGATGATGAATACACATCAGAGAAGGAATTGTTTTGAGCCATTCGGCTTAGAGACTCCCAGGTAATATGGATATTATACAGGGGGAGTCTATGCAGTAGATGTAACAGACCAAAGAACCATCCTTTGAGAAGCTTGCAATGTTTGAGTAGACATATCCAGAGAAGTCAGTTAGATGAAGTACAATCAGTTGTTGTAGTAAAGAATTCATGATAGTATAGTGATAAATGAGTCAAAATTATGGATAGTTGTGCAGTAGATTCTTGGAAAGTATGGAAAGAGATGGATTCATAAGAACAATTAGTAGGTTTGGACTTATGTATGAGAGTGGATGAGAGCATGGATTCATAGATTGGTTCAGAGACAAAGGAACATTATCATAATGGATGACAATTACACAGGAAATGGTTCGAACAATGCTAGTGGATTCCAAATTGACATATTTTTCTGGACACATGCAGTGCATACAACATTTCACATTCAAAATAGAGTAATGCTTAGAAATAACGATGACATAAATCCCTATGAGATATCTAAATGAATACCACCAAATGTGAAACACTTCAGAGTATTTGGAAGCAAATGCTACATCAAAAGAGAAGATGGAAGAATGGGAAAGTTTGACTCTCGTGTGGACAAAGGAGTACTTGTTGGTTACTCAAGTACAAGGAAAGCATACAAAGGAGTTTGAAAAAAATTGTGGAAAGAATCAATGTAACAATTGATGAAACAAGTGGACACGAATTAAAAGAAGAAGAAAATGATTCAGTGGAACATATTTATGAAGAAGAATAAAAATATGAAGAAGGGTTCAAGAAAAGGAAGTGTAGACAACAACCTCTACATCAAGGTTAAACCAAAAATTTGGAAAGGATATGCAGAATCAATTTGAAATGTCATTACTCTGGAGAACTATCTTTCTTTCTGGGTCTTCAGATATGTCATAGAAACTGAGGAATTTTTATTTCTCAAACTAAGTATATTAGAGAAATGCTAAAGAGGTTCAAAATGGAAAATTGAAAACCAATTACCACTCCTATACAAACTAGTTGTAAGTTGAGCAAAGATGATGATTCAAGGTCAACAGACTAGAGGCAATATAGGTCAATGATTGGTAGCTTACTACATGTGACAACATTCAGAATAGATGTAATGCATGAAGTTGGATAGGTGGCATGATTTTAACGAGCATCAAAGGAATCACATGTATTAGTAGTGAAGAGGATTTTCATATATATCAAAGGAACATAAGAGTTTGGATTATGGTATCCAAAAGGAAAGGATCTATCACTTATTTCCTACACAGATGCAGATTGGGTAGGTTGCATTGATGACCGACGAAGCACCAATGGAGTAGAATTCTACTTGGGTGAATGTTTAGTTTCTTGGATAATAAAGAAACAATCATCAATATATTTATCTACAGTCGAAGCAGAGTATATTGCAGTAGCAAGATTCTGTACTCAGGTTCTATGGATGAAAAAAACTTTGACAGATATGCAAGTTGATTATGATGAGCCCATTCCAATATATTGTGATAATACAAGCACCATTAGTATCTCAAAGAACCCAGTGATGCACTACAAGATGAAGCACATTCCAATAAAGTATCACTTTCTACAGGAACAAGTTGTAGAGAAGAACATCATAGTTGAATATGTGGGCACAAAATAACAAGTGGAAGAAATTTTTACAAAACCTCTTCCACGGGAAGCCTTTGAGTATCTTCACCAGAGACTCAGAGTAATTTCTACTCCAAGATGAACGTTTTTTAATACTTATCTTATATGTATTAAATTTACACGAGGAAGCACCATAGAGAGGATAGTTCAGGTTGGGATATTAGTTTCAAGAAGACTTCATGCAGGGGGAGTATCCCTAAGGATAGTTCATTTAGGGGGAGAAACCCCGCATGGAAAGATACCTTTTCCTTTGATGACAAAGGGGGAGAGATTTATCAGATGCAGAGCACAAAGGGATGGTTCTAGGGGGAGAAATGGTCACAGGGGGAGCATGAGTGACATGACTTCAATATTGCATCAACATGTTTCCATCAATGCCACAGGGGGAGATTGTTGATTAATTGGGTTGGTTGTTGTTAGGCGATCTATATGTCGTTATAATAACGTTGTAGTACTTTCCCAACCATTTAATTGTCAACCCGGGGTACGTAGACTGACGAAGCACACGCACTGTATATGCAGGACTGAAGTAGAACTAATCTAATCTAATCTAT
>SNQJ01S0016276.1:53898-75461 GCA_010110895.2 Picea sitchensis | reverse complement strand
TTGTAATTATACCTCCTAGTCTCCTATATATACCAAGGAGACATTTTCATTTGGAATCATATTGTACTTGAACATTTAAGTGGGGTAAAAGGAGGTTTCCCCCTCGAAGAGGATTATTATTTGAAATTATCTCTTTTTCAAGGCGTTGAGTACTTTTTCTAAGTTTTTTCTATGCTATATTGCTATTTGGTTCTTAACAGCTCCTCCTTTGACATGCTGTCAAAGTCCCAAAATAGGTCAACATGAGCAAGAAACTCCCAAAACTTGGTTAAGGGCCAACAAATCCCCTTACTGGGAAAGTAGCACCGCATAAGTGTGAGGTTTCTCTGAAGAAACCTTCAGAAAGGAAGAAAGCATGCGCCAATAATCCACATTTGGAGGTCACTCTCACTGAGGACGATATTAGTCTGGTCCGTGGAGCTATGGAGGATGGTTCCGAAGACATCTTGTAGAGATACAGAGAGAAGCAGGAGGGTTATACAAAAGGATTGAGAGGGAATTGGAGGAAGTATAGAAAGTTGTTTGCTTGGTCTGCGCAGTAGCTATTGTGTCATCTGCACCTTCCTCGTCATAGACTGCAAAATTGATGGATGAACAAGCCCAACTGAGAAGGATTGTGGATGCAATAGAAGCACAGTTCTAGAGAGCACAGGAAGAGAAGGAGAAGGCTATAGCAACCTTGAAAAAGGAGAAAGACGAAGTCCTAATACAATTATGAGAAACACAAGACAATGTAGCTTCCCATGAAAGTGAGAAAGTCGAGCTTCAGGAGGAAAAATCCCAAATACACAGGGAAAAAGAGAATCTTCTCGTAGAATAGGCCGTGGTCAAAGAAGTGGTGAGTAAAGAATGTCTCTCTATGCTTGGCTTGGAACAAGAGGAGAAAGAGTTGTTCGAATATCAACTAGTGAATCTTGTAGAGAACCTCCAATAGCTTCAGGCTAGGATAACAGAATTAGAGGCCCAAATACTACTGAGCACCCCACATGATGTGTGTGACCAGAGGGAGGAGACCGCCAAAAAAAAGTAGAAAGAATAAGAGCCCCCACCTCAGAATGTAAACAGTTAAGTGATAGAAGTGCCCAGACATGTGAACACCTCTCTGAGGATCCAGAGCTAAGGACGCTAGAAGCATAGTTATAGGAGGTGCACCAACAAGCATTTTCATTGCAATCATAGATGAAGTTGCTCACTACTGTGGAAATAATGAAGAGATCCCAAGAGAAATGCATAGTATAGTAGCAAATCACTTCCCTCCAAGGTAAGTTAATGGAAGTAACATAGAAGCTACAACCTATGTAGGATGAAGCTTTCAAGGTGTTCGAGGAGATTGATGGACAGGGCTCACAACTTGGTAAAGTAGTTGAAGTAGTAGAAAAACACATGGAAAGGACTCTTACAGAGAAGACAATCCAGGAGCTCGCTAATCAAGAGTCTCAGGAGAGGAAACTCGAGTTAAGCTTGAGGATTTAGAGGAAGCATTGTCCACACCTGAGTGACTCGGGACGAGTCACAGGTGAGTGTTGGGGGCTTGTTGGCCCTCGACCAAGTTTTGGGGGAACTTTGGTTAGCTTTGACCCACTTTTGGACCTCGATACATTGGTTGAAGAAGGAGTGCCCAAGCGAAGATGAGATCATGGAGCTCACCAATTTTGAAGGTTAAGTGGACCCGATAGAGGGTCCTTTAGAGTCTTGTAACAAGTTTATAGGATTTCGGCCCATGGGGTTTTCCCATGTTTAGGCCTTCTTGTAAGGGTTTGTAAAATATAAATAAAGAAGAATGAAAAAGGCGAAGTGCAAGTAGTTTGAGTTGCTTTGTGAAAAGGAATGTATATGCGCTGAGGCTTTGTGCCCAAATATGATTTTGTAGAAGGTTCTAAATGTTGTGATAGAGGGTTCGACTCTATGCATTTGACCTAGTTTTGGAAGGAGGATCTAGTGCTTAGTGCACAAATCTCCAGTCTTCCGCGAAGTTCGACTATGTGTCTTAGTGCACATGAGTGATTGGGTGTAATATTTGGTGAATAATAAATAGTTGAAGCAGTTTGTGGATGTAGCCCCACCCTTGGGTGAACCACGTATATCTGGAGTCTCATGGTTTTCTTTGTGTAATGTTATCTCTATTATGTTGTGCTTAGTTCTTATATTAGGATGTGTAATGGATATGTATGTGTTGCTTAAATGATTTTTTTATGTTAAAATGCTAGATCCGATTCACAGTGCTAAGTACTAAGTGTTTAAGGTGCACAATCGTTTGTTATTACCACGGTACATATATCTTTGATTATGTTTTGCGATGTTAATAAGGTTAATAAACTAATGCATGTCACTTCCTAAGAATTAAAAAAATATTATGTGAAGTGTTATTATCACAAATCTGTGTCCCAGCCTGGTTGCAGACACCTACGTCCTGTAACCCCCCCTACTTCTACCTCTGGTGAGACTTCGCCTGCCTCACAGGTGTTGCCAAAAGGGCCGATAGTTGGGGTTTTGTTGGTGTGTTGTTATGCGTTGAACCCTGGGTCTACCCCTGTGCCAACAATCTCCTCATTCTCTCTTAGATACGTCTCTAGATCCATTTCATGTATTATTTCACACCGATGAGATGATTATGAAAATCATGTCTATGGATGATACCCCATGGGATGATTGGCATCATCGTTCTATTTTCTTCCTGGAACCCGAGACCATCAAGAGCTATCAATGGATTTTGAATCTGTCTACTGTTGTTAATTTTTCCCTTGTTCCTGAACCAATACATGATGTTTTGTATGAAGGAAAATCAGGTAACATTTCACCCACCATCCCTTCAGATATTTCGATTAAACCCAGAGTCATGGAAAATGTTCACATTGGTGCCTCATGTTCTGCCAATGAGGTCCAAATTTATAAAGCTCTTTTCCAAGAATTCCATGACATTTTTTCCTAGAGTTATGAAGAGATGCCGGGAATTGATCTAGATATTGTTGTACATGATATTAATACTTACTCAGATGCAAAGTTGTTGCTATTAAACTTGAAGTTAAAAAACGTCTTAAATCCAGTTTTATTTATCCCGTGGATTTGACTGATTGGGTATCTAATCTTGGTCTGGTTACGAAGAAGCAAGGAACGATCCGTGTTTGTGTAGATTATAGGGATATCAACAAGGCTTGTCCCAAAGAAAATTATCCAACCCATTTCATTGACTAGATCATTTATGACTGCGTCGGGAGTGAAATATTCTCTTTAATGGATGGTTTCTCCGGCTATAATCAAATCAATATTTTGCCCACGGATCAACATAAGACTTCTTTTATCTACCCTTGGGGAATCTTCACATACCAGAACCTACCTTATGGTATCAAGAATGCTGGTGTGACTTTTTAGCGCGCTATGTCTTATTCTTTTCATGACATTAAGAACATTTTACAACCTTACCTATATGATTTACCAACACATTCTGTGCATTGTCAAGATCACCCAACACATTTACGAGCCATTTTCCTACACTATCTCTATTATCACATATGCTTGAATCCACATAAATGGATTTTTGTGTGTGGAGTCTGGATGAATTGTTGGTTTTATCATTTCTACACATGGGATTAGGGTGGACCCTCTGAAGTTTGAAGATATTCTCAATCTGCCTCCTCCTTCTACATTGCACCAACTCCAAAGTTTGCAAGGGAAGGAATTTTTTTTACGTCGATTCATCCCCAACTATGCTGAATTAATGAAAGGTTTTACTTGAATTCTTAAAAAGGGTCAAGATTTTTTATGGGACGACACTGCCAGCAAAGCCTTTGAATCTTTGAATCTTGACTTAACCCGTACACCACTCTTATTTCCACCCGATTATAGTCGAGATTATTTCTTATACTTAGTTTCCTCAGACTCTACCATCGCTATAGTTCTAGTCCAAGAAGATGATTCACATGATGAACATGTCATCTACTATTTGATTCGAAGTCTCACGACCACCGAAACCAAATATTTGCATGTGGAGAAATTGGCCTTGGAAGCTCTTCAAGCTATTCAATGTTTTCGTCATTATATCTTGTTACATAGAACCATCGTCATTTTCGATTGCAAACCTATGCAACACATCCTTACTTGAAAATTGCTGGGGGGGGAATAATCCAAATGTATAGTTATTCTCCAAGAGTTTGATTTGGAGTTTGAGCGTGCCAAATCAAAGAAATCTTTAGTTTTTTCCGAATTGATATGTGACCTTCCCTCGACTGAGGCAAAAACTATGCCAGAGGATTCCTTTCCTGATGTGTCTCTCTTTCTAATCAGTTATGATGAAATATGGTATGGATACATTATCATTTATCTCCAAACCCAAACCTTCCAACCTGATCTTTCTAGTGTGGATCGTCGTTGTATTCGGTATCAAGCCTGTCGATGTATTATCCTTGGTGATACCCTTTACCAGCATGGTATTGATTTGATCTTTTGACGATGACTAACCTACGATGAAGTTGAGAAATATTTGAATGAATGTCATTCTAGAGACTGTGACGGTCATATGTCTGGGTATGCCACTACCCAAAATATCTTATGAGCTGGTTATTTCTGGACTTCATTGTTTAATGATTGCATTACTGCCATGTAGAAATGTCATTCTTGTAAAACGTATAAAAATAAGATCCGATATCATCCTACTCCTCTTTACCCTGTAGTTTCTGTTGGTCCATTGGCTAAATGGGGAATTGACTTCATGACATGTAACCCTCACTTGTCCGAGGGGCATGGATACATCATCGTAGCCATGGATTACTTCACTAAATGGGCCAAGGCGATGCCTACATTTGATAATACCAGGAAAACTGCAACATTTTTCATATTCAATCATATCGTTACTAGATTTGGTGTCCCTCAAGCCATCATCAATAACCATGGTAGTCATTTTCACAATTTCATGATGTCTGAACTTATCAAGAAGTTGGGTCTTTGACATGAAAAATCGACACCTTACTATCCACAGGCCAATGACCAGGTTGAAGTAATTAACAAATTTCTTACTATTATGATTTGACGGATGATAGGAATTCACAAGTCAAGCTGGCATGCAATGCTATTCTTTGCATTGTGGACCTAACGAACATCTGTTAAATCTGCTATAGGGTTCACAACTTTCCAATTAGTATATGGTATTGAAGCTATTCTTCCGATTGAATTTGAAATCCTATCTTTGAAACTAGCTATCAAACTTCTCCCTAACACCTCAGTCGAAGAGGAACGTCTCTTGTATTTGATGCAATTAGACGAGACTTTCCATGATGCTTCCTTAGTAATTGAAACTTAGAAGAAGCATGTCAAATCTCAATATGACAAGCATGTTAAACCATGTGTTTTTTCTAAGTGTGATTTAGTTCTTCTTTACAAACAAGATCATGACTTATTAGGCGCCGATAAATTCGAGCCTATGTGGCATGGCCCTTATATTGTGAAACGAGTGTTGGAGAAAGGGGCTTATGAGATGGTAGATTATGATGGAATTCTTTTGAGTTAACCTAGAAATGGGATTTACTTGAAGAAGTACTATGCTTAAACCATTTTTGCATGAGTTTTTTGTATTTTTAGTTTACTATACTCTAGTGTACTTTTTTCTTCTTTTTAGCTGCTTACCCTGCGTTGTGCTTGGTTTCTATATGTCGGTGTCTTCACGACCCTATATCGGCTTTGTTGATGGTGCTAGTTGCAGTACTCAAAACCTAACATCTGCTGCATAGGAAATCTATGCACATATGGATGAGTTGATCAGTCTACACGGTGTTTGCCTTGGTCGTGCAACTAATAATATCGTAGAATACAATGCTATTATTGAATTATTAACTGACACCATTTCATTTGGCATCCATCATCTTGTTGTATGACTCAATTCATAGTTATTAGTGTTGCAGTTAAGTAACATTTATTCCATCTAAAGTCCTACTTTGTTAAGGGTATACTTAAGAATTCGCCTCTTGGAAAGACATTTTGATTATATCGAATATCATCATATTCCTAGATGTCTAAACACATTGACAGATGCATTGGATAACTATGTGCTAGACATACATTTGATACATTTATAAATCCAAACACATATTTGAAAAGATAAGTAAGCCGACATAAAATTTATATTAATAACGATAAAAGTTACAAAAAGTGTTTTGTCTAAAGACCAAAATATCAAAATGATGAAGCTCATGGTTTCATGTACAAAACGAATCAAGGATGTTTCTCGTTGTAACAAACAACTTACCATTCCACTCTACAGGGAATTCGAACAATAGATGCAGATACACCAACAGTATGGCGTTGATAGTTCCTAGGAAGTCCATCCACCATGGCATCACGGATATTCATGGTTAATCCCTCTAGGTTTTGCTCAATCACCTAGAGATCCACAATGTCCACTCTTTCTACAACACCTCTCTCTCCTCGCCTTTGAATGGGATATGTGTTATAAAGTAATGAATGTGCTCGTTTAACCATAGACAATATAGCAATATTGCCACCCAACCATAAGCCGAAGCCCACCCCGAGCACCTTAACCTTGACAGAGAATGATTCTGAAAGAAAACCAATAGCCAACCAAGGATAATGCACCAAGAAAATATAACCAAGAGTGATCAGAAATTCCAACCATAACCAATAGAAAATTCAATCCTAAACTAGGAATACAGATTGTAGTAGTTGCAACTGCAGCTACTCCCTAGACTTGCGCACTTGCCCAATTTCTGCAGTGTACACTTCACTGCTATAATTTCAAGCTGTGTACAAAAAGAGGTCTGACTACTTGTATTTATAGTTTTTTCCTGAGCTGTCTGGGCCGACTTCTAGTTCTGGAGGATAAATACTTAATATTAAATATTTCCTTGAGCCAAATTGTCTTCTAGGGTTATTTTCAATGCTTTAGGGTTTCTTCTTTCTTCCCATAATATTCTATTCTTGTCAGGGTTACATGTGGAGGTAAATACCTCCCCCAAATACCATAATATCAGCAGTCCCTCCTATCTAGGGAGGTATTGAATGCAATGGTCTTGAGCATAAACATGCCATTCAACTGACAACATCATCATAGTCGTACATACTATCTCATGATTAGATCACGAGCACCATCATCACTATCATCTAATAACATCAAATGCATAATCTCTCGAAGCCATACTCTATCTGAGTAATCAGGCATGATGCTAAATAAGTCACTCACTACATAGAGTGATACAAGGACCATTCTTCTAATCTAGACATACATCATAGAAGAATGACTATCCCAACATATGTTAAAATCCATGGACTACATAGAGCATTCCTATAGGAACGTCAATCTAGGACTATTTTCTAGTCAAGTAATAGAGATCTGTCTCAACCTGTATGCCTTAGAAAATATTGGTCTTGAAACATTTTCCTAATCAAGCCACAATCTATGCCTTAGGAAAATACTTGTCCATGTCATGTCAACAAACTATCAACCTAGACCATTCTCCATAGAGAGAGTACCTATCCACTAGCAATCTATTCTATCTAGACCATTCTTTGCTTGGAGAATTTCTATCCACAAGCACACTGACTATCCATATAGCTGATAATTATTTTCAACACTATTGATAGTCTACATGGAAATAAGAAAAATGTCATTCAATAGAACACAATTGTGTCTATCCATAGTAGTACACAACTACAATCCAATGGTACACTACCACACCAAGTGTTGGGTTTTATTCTTCCTTCTCTACCATCTAATTTATTGACCCAAGGTTCATGTCTTTCAGGTTTCCAACAAAGCCTCTAAAACTATTGGCCCTCCCGGTAAACCAGAAGGCAATGCAGCACATAGAATACGCCGCATAGTCTCACCCAAGATAGCTTTAATGGGTGGCTATAAGACTCATGCGTTTACAACCTAGTATTGAGCGTGAGATATGGGATCTGTATTATGAACCATTTATTATAACTTGTGATTTCAACCTACTGTTATTCACGACTATGCAGTAACCTTCATAGCTTATTCCTTCAATATTGCAACAACATTTAAAAAAGAAATGTAATAACTCATTCATTCATTAAGAACAACAAATAACTATTGAAAAGATGATAAAGATATGCATGCATTCATCACATTACAAATATGTTACCATGGTTCACCCCCTCCTGGTCTACGCCCATAAATATTTGGCTCTTGGCTCTTTTATTATGGTAGTTCTATGTATCTAGCACCTCGCGCTTACAATTCTCCTCATATGGGTAAGATCTATATGAGGCGAACTAAATTGCACCAGGATCATTAGCTTGTGATCTAATCCTCAGATATTCCTTCTCCCCTCTCCTCTAGCTCAACAACTTATAAAATAGTACATAACAAAATTACAATTCACATCAACTGGTACATATCTATGATGTAACAATAATGCATACCAAAAAAAAGGGGAACCCTTACGATACCTATGTATCTGTATTTATACATTTCAGGCTCTTCGGGCATTTACAATATATTACCAAAACCCTAAACCTAATGAAATTAGGTCTTCCTCCCATGTGCACGTACTACTCCTCCTTCCAGCTTTCGTTCTCCTTGTGCATGCTTTCTTACATGCACACATGCTGCATTTCCTTCCAAATGTCACTTTACTTTATGCATGATTTCTTTCCCCACGATCATCCTTCTTTATACTTCGGTATGCCACCAACAGCCCCCCAACATTGACATGTGGCTCGTTCCAAGACACCTAATCCTACTGAGATTTCTCGATCTCCTTGGTGATCGTCTGGAACTTTTCCTTAAGCTCTGCTACTTGTGTCAACACTTGCATGGTTTTCTCCTTGATTGTGTCCACTACCTGGACTGCAACTTCGTTGCTATTCAATCCTGAACATTTTTCCTATGTTTGTGCTATCTGTGTCTTAACTATCTCTGCATGTGCCAGTACTTCTGCTACCTGCTCCTGTAATGGCTCCATTTGAGCTTGACGCTCTTGTTTCTGTGTTTGCGTAGTGATGAGTTCTGCCTACAACTTCTTCATCTCCTGTGTCCCATTGAATTTTTCTGGGATTGGTATGGTCTTCTTCTTCTGCTTGAGTTCTTGGATTGCTGCGTTGATCCTTTCCTCTTCCTTGTCCCACCGTTGGACCTATGGATCCTCCTCCAACCTTTTCCAAAGCTGTGCTACTTTATTGAACAAGTCAACTATTGTGCTAACGTGCTTCTCTATCTCCTGCAACTGCGATATTGCTTCCTATTTCCTTTTCTCCTTGGCTAATGGTGGAGTGGTTGGTGTGAGTTGTTCTCAGAGATTCTCGATCTCCTTATGATATTGATCAATTGCCTGCGCAATCCGATCAATATTTTCTGTTGCTGTGATTTCCTCACTCTTCCCGACCTGTGGAATCTTCTCATAAGTTCCTGCCACTTTCTGCTCCAATCCGTTTCAGTGATACCTTTCCTCCTTAGTCTCATATTTAGCCTTCTCATAGACTATTTCTAGCACGTCCCACTTATTTGTTTCATGCTTCAATTCGGTTAAGTCTTTGCATGTGCGAGATTGTACCTTGTGGTTGATGCTTACCTGCAACTTATGTAATGCCCTTGATGGTATCCTTGTCAACACAAGTTGGATTTGGCTTAAGTATTTCAAAGGTGTGTACCCCACAATTTCGTCCATGCACAACATACTTGGGTTGTAATGGAATGCTACATGTGGATGCAATATCCCTTGGTCTAACTGTCATTCTTCCTCTTGCACCCTTCCTTCTTTCTTCGGTGTTGATGGATCTATGCCCCTGCTATTGCTTACTATCTATACTTCCTTGAATTTCTTGAGGAACTGCCCCAATTCTAACATCTCTTTTTGCAGTTTGTCCCTTTGGTGTGTTGCATGGTCGAAGTCCTCAGCTAGACAATCCTGGACCATTCTGGAGATCATTTCCCCATTGTCCTCCATGATCATATATTCTGGTGATGCTCGTTGTGCCTTTGATTTCTTGCACGTGCCTCCTGTTTGCATGACTGGTCTCTTATTCCCCCCTGGTTCTTATGTGTTAGGATTTGGGACGGTCTACTGCGCTCCCTCAACCTGTTTCTATTGTTCCCTAGTCAGTTGTGTATTCTCCTTCTTCCCCTTCTAGTTCCTTGTGTTCTTTGGCTCTTTGTCTTTATGTTTTGTCTTGCCTTGGCCCGTTCTTGGTCTGTTTGGCACTTGGATTTTCGGAGGTTGCATTTCTCCCTGCTTGCCTCTTCCTCTACTATTCTTTCCAGCACTTCCTAGTTAATGGTTGGGATCCTCCATTCGTCAGGCCATTCATTGATGACCATATCAATATCACCCTCTGTGATGCAGTAGAGTATCTGTAGCCACTGTTTAGCCGAATCCTGCCTTGCCTACATCCACATTGTTTATCATGTGGCCTGGAAGTTGGTGATGTCCGCATATCGTGCGACAAGATCTGGTGCTATTCTCCACATTCAGATGATGGCTTCCTGCATGTCGCTTAGGTATGCTTCAAATATGATCCCATTCTCCCTCTTATTCCCAGCGTTCGACCCTTCTTTTAGCAATAGATACCTCGCTCCCGCAGGCTTTGGTCTAGTACAAAAAACTACATACCCTAGTTCTTGCCATCCCATGAAGGCTATTAAGGTAATCAACCATGAGTAGTGGAACTATGTGCCTAGGTCCTGCACATCCTTGTAGTCCTCTAGGAACAAGTTCAATAAGTATGGCACCAAACTCATTGAGATGCCTTCTGTGCACTGGGCTGCAACTGCAACAACTCCATCTAGGAGTTTCTCCCTACGAAATTTCCTTAGCATCTTGCAGTCTAAGATTTTCGCACCCAATTGTGTGGCTGTGTTTTTGATCCACTTGATAATTATCCCTCTTGTCCCCCTGGTGGTGCCATACTTCTTCTTCATCTCTTCTTCTAGCGCTTTCTCCTTGGTTTTGTCATCCATAAACAACACAGGATCCATACCCTGAATTAGTAACCTTGTTATTTGTGCAATAAGCTCAAAATTTATGGGGATGGGCTTGTCCATACATATGTACCCTCCATGTGTGACTACTAACAATATCTTGACGCATGTTGTTTCATTTTGGCCTATGCTAAAATGTGGTAGGTCAAGCAGACCTAAAATTCTTGTTTTCTCCATCCTAGTTTCCCATTGATATGGCTAATCAATCGGTTCTCCGAACGTCTATAAAAATACCCTAATTGCAGGTTCCGGGATCTTGGCTTCATCTGCTACATCATTGTCTGAATATTTCAACTTCCTGACATGACCCAGTATCTCTGGTCCTATCTGTACTCCAGTTGGTATGTGTGGTAAAACAATTTCATCTACAGGTTTCTTGCAGGGTGAACTTGGTATCTGTATATTGTCTTTCTGCTATTATGGTGGCTTTCTCAAAGTTCCAGAGGCTTCTTCTTGTTCCTTTGTATACCATTCCAACCAATCTGAGGCATCTTCACGCTTCTCCCTGGCTAGGTGGTCTAAGATGGTCATTTGAGATTCATCTGGATCCGCTGCTACTGTCGGATTAAGTGTCGTTCCTTTAAATTTTAAATTTTCTTCTGTATTCTCTGGTTGCACCTCCTTTTGGGTTTCTTCTTCCTGGTTTTGTGGTTCCTACATCGCTACGGTCGTATCTACATTCATGGCCTCTGCTGCTAGTTGTTGAATTTTTTCCAGTATCGATGTGGGTTGTACTGGTATCATCTCCGGGGATTGGATTTCGTCGACATTGATGACCTCCGACGACTAATGTTCACCTTCTTCGGCCTGTCCTCATGACCTAGTTTTAACTCTAGTTTGCCTAGCAGTCTGGCTTGCTTCTGCTTTCTTAGGCGGTGCCATGGTGGTGAATGTCAAATGTCTGTTGGGTTTGAACGGTCTCTGTGGTGTCCGTGAACTCTCTCTGTGTTCTTTCACCTCTGTCGCTCTATGTTTGTTCTGTATTCATGAATATACTATTGGCTCCCTTGCACATGTGTTGTATGGATTTCCCATGAAGCTTGTTGAGGACACTTCCTTGATTATGGGTTTAATGCACCTTGATCACTGTTTCAATGCATCTTTGGCAATTTCATACTTGTAATTACTCTTTTTGTGCCTTCTCGAGTTGGTGTGATTAATGTGGAATCCCATTGGTCCTTTCCATCCTTTAATTCTGCCTAGTGTTGTCCTGTTGTCCTGCTTTTTCTGACTCTTTTTTTCTGACTCGTTTCCCTTTGGATTTGACTGTTGTCTTTCTTATCGCTGAGTTTTTGTTTCTATCTTTGCACGACCTTTCTACTTCTGGCACACTGTGCCCTCTTTGTTTCTTTCCCTTTTGGTTCTTTTTCGATTATGTTTTTTTACTGCACGATGGGTGGTCGACTGTCCTTGTACAACTTTAGTTGGCTCCCATTGATCATCCCTCTAAGTTCTGTGCTTGATAAATCTCTTAACTATACATCTTCTCCATCTGTGACATATTTTACTTCATATGGTTCTAACCAATGCATTCTGAGCTTTCCTGGGTGATGTAACAATTTGTTGTCGTACATCAACACTAGAAAATTTTCTTCTTGATGTGTCTATCGTGCCAATATTTATCTCATGATTTTTGAACTTGTTGGTGGAATCCTTCCAATATCCGGTCTTTCTCCATGGTCAGTAACTGATCTAGTATCTCCTATACTGCGCCTTGTTCTGTCATATGTGTGATTGCTGCTACGTGCAAGCTTGGGACTAAAACTTATAATGGCACCACTACTTCTTGGCCATAAACTAGTTTAAAAGGTGTGTGCCCTATCAATTTATTTCATGTAGTCCTGTATGCCCATAATAATGCTAGTACTTTGAGGTCCCAGTCATCCCTGTTGACATTACAGATATTTTTCAGTGTGTTCTCCAGAATTTTGTTGAAGGCTTCCACTATGCCATTTTCCTGTGGATGATACGGTGTGCTCTCCTGGTGATGGACTTCAAATTCTTCATTCATAACAGGGATGGTGTTTTTTATGAAGTGTGTTCCTTTGTCGCTCATCAAAATTATTGGGCACTGAAATTGAGTGATTACTTGTTCAAACAAAAAGTGCGTTGTTGTTTCTTCACTGCAATATTTTACTGGTGCAGCTTCCATCCATCTTATTAAATATTCCGTCGCAGTGATAATGTACCTAGCCCCTGTTCTTTTTGCTGGTGGATTGATTGGTCTCACAAAGTCTATTCCCCATTTGTTAAATGTTTGTAATGTTACTTGTGGTCATAATAGCATCTCTTCCCTTCTGTTGGGTTTGCCTACCCTTTGAGATACATCACATCTTTGACAATATTCCTTCAAGTCTCTGTGAATTGTTGGCCATAATAGTCATGTGCGCAATACCTTCTGTGCAGTAGATTTTCCTGCATAATGCCCTCCTGCTATTCCCTCATGGGATTCTGCTAAAAATATTGGTCTTTCGTGCTCTAACACGTATCTTTGCAAGATTCTATTTGCGCTTAAAATGTCCTACAATCAGTTGATAGTCAGTAGTGCGAACTACCAGGTTTTTCTTCTGTGCAGTGCTATATTCTTGCAGCACAGTACCTATACTCAAGTACTAGATGATATCTGCAAAGTATTCATTAGCAATCTTCACTGAGAATAACTATGAATCTGGAAAGTTGTCTTCTAAATTCGTAGGTTATTCTCCATTTGTGACCCTTGATAGGTGGTCAGGTCATGCATTCAATTTCGTTGGTTTGACTATTACTTCAAATTCAAATTCTTGGAATAGTAGTAACCATTGACATATTCTCCCCCCCAAAACTGGCTTGTTGACTAGGTATTTCAGGGTTGAGTGATCTGTGAACATTTTAAAGTGATTCCCCAATAAGTAATGTCTGAATTTCTATAGTGCATAGACCATGGCTAGGCCTTCTCTTTCTGTCATGTTGTAGTTCTGTTCTGAGTTTGATAACTTTCTACTCGCAAATGCTATCAGGTGATCCAAGTCTCCCGCTCCTGGTTGCACCAAGATAACTCCAAGTGCTATGGCTGATGCATCTACATGCACGTGGAATGTCTTCTCCTAGTCTGTAAATGATAATATCATCTTGATAACCATATTTTCCTTCAAGGTATCCAGACCGTGTTGACACTTGTCATTCCAATGAAACTTTGTATCCTTCCTTACCATCTTTTCCATCGGTGTAGTGATCTGCGCATATCCTTTGATAAATTTCCTATAATAACTTGTGTGTCCCAACATAGCTCTTAGCTGACAATCTATTTTTGGTGGTGGTAAATTAACAATTACGACGATCTTTGTCATATCTACTAATAAACCTTGTTTTCATACTATGTGGCCCAAGAGTATCCCAAACGGTGTTCCAAATATGCATTTCTTTATATTTAGTGATATATGACACTGTCTGCATATTTCTAGCATTGGGCATAAGACTTCCACATGGTTTTTTAATAGACTATAGACTATCCAATCATCCAGGTATACTTCGAGAAAATGATGGATGAATTATTTAAATGCTGCGATGACCACTCTAGAGAATATTGTTGGTGCGTTCTTCAGTCCAAAAAGCATGACTATGTACTGATAAGATCCCCATTCTGTCACAAACGTGGTCTTGTATTTGTCCTTCTGTGCTATCTTAATCTGATGGTAGCCTGAGAATCCATTAGTGAATGAGTAAGCTTCATGTCCTTCTACATTCTCTAACACCTCATCCGTGAAGGGTGTAGGGAATGGGTCATGTAGGAATGCATTGTTCAACTTCCTTAAGTCGACGCATATCCTGATCCCTCCTTATTTCTTGTCCTATACAACCATTGGACTTATCCATTATGACTCCTCAAATGGTTCTATGATGCCGACTTCGAGCATCCTGTTGATCTCAGCTTTGAACTTCTATTTGTTTATGAGGTTCGGTCTATATGGTCGTTGTCTAATAGGTCTCACTTCAGGTTTGAGTGGTATCTTCATTTATCCTAACTCTTTGGCTATCCCCTTCATCTTTGTAAATGTTGTAGGAAACAAGTCGTTGTATTCACACAACAAATCTGTGATGCTTTCAACTGTTTGCTCATTCTAGTAGTCTCCAATGCTGACCATGTTGGGATGCTTGGCTGTCCCAATTTTGACTTTCTTTACTTTGATCGGTGTGGAAATGACTTATGATTCTATGGGTGGTCCATCCACATATCTTTCGCCTTCTACTTCTTCGATCTAAATATCGCGTGGATCATCTTCATCCGGTACTTCCTCCTATGCATGGTAACATGACAACAATTCCTTGACTGTTTGTTTGTTCCGTTGTTGTTCTTCTGTGATCAATTCTATTTTTATTTCTTAGATGAATATTACTCCTCTTATCAGTTTAAGGGCTACATATATGTTAGGGTTCTCATGTTCGAATGAAAAATTGATTGAAAAATTCTGTTGCAATGTCGTCCATGTCCCAGTTCCTTTGCGCAACTCTTGGTCTGTATAGGATTTCGCTGGTATGCCCTCTAGACTGTGTATGAAGTGATGAGGCCATTCTTCTGGGGGTGTCATTTTCCATAGCATTCTACATGCCTCCAAGTGTTTTGTTGGTGCTCCGTTTCCATCGTACTTCTACCATTTGTTGTTTCCCTATTCTACGTCGAACCTTATGTGCAGTAACTGCTTACATTGGTACCAGTTTGTGATTGTCTCTTTGTGTGCACCCCACCATCTTGCTGGTGTGGCCTTTAGTTCTAGAGAAAGTGCTAATAGTCTCTGGTTCTCTAACACTACCTCTTCATACTATGTCAAGAATGTTTCCAAATCATTTATTCCATGGAAACTGGGTGGTTCCCTAATTTCTGCGCCGACCCATCTTACTGCGTGGTCTATTCTCGCACATATTCTTGTGGAGACTTCGTGCATCCTTTGCTGCCATTTCTCTAAAACTGTGTCTAAGTCTGTTACACATGAAGTAATGATCCACCAAATGAGTATCTTGTCAGCAGTTGGGTTTATGTAATCCTCTTCGCACACAGTTGTTCTATACAACTGGTTGATTTCCTCTAAGTCTAGGAAAGTAGGTTCTACAAATCTCTCCCATTCTAATAGATCTAATGGGTCTAATGGTGCGATGACCCTATATTCACCGAACTCAAATGTCATTTTCCTGGTATTCAAATTGATTATGGCCTAGTTATCAAACACCCAATCTAGACCAAGTAATGCCAGGTAAGGTGTTGTATCATCTACTATTTTAATGACCTTAAAATCTACTTTGGTGAGCACTCCATCAAGATCTGTTGTCACTCCTTTCAATCTACCTATTGGTAGGACTCTATGTTGGTTTGCTAGTTTCAATTTAACAAGTGAGTATCCTAATGTTGGCTCTCCCATGCATTGCCATGTCTTATTTGGTAACACATTAACTTTAGATCCTATATCTAGTATAATGTCTCCCATATTGAAATCTTCGATGTTAGCATTCAGTCTGAACTCCCTACTTGTTCTTCTTTTTGTGTGTAGGTGATTGAATTTCTTTGGTTCTAGCTTGTCTTCCATATCATTGCTACATTTTGCGAGTATGTTTTGCGATATTTTCATAGATGATGGATCACTTAACATCTTTACACATGATTGAAAAAGGCCTTTGATTGTACTTACTTGTCCCATGAACTGCATTTCATTGGTATGATCCAATGATGGAGGCATATCGTATTCTAGTGCTTCCTTGTTATGCTGCATAGTTGAAGTTGATGTTGTTCCCTCCTTCTGAAATTATTGTTTGGCCTCTTTAAATATCTCCTTTTCCTTCTACGCATCGAATTGCTTCCTAGGTTCAATGTTCTTCTTTACCCATTGGTTCTGTGCTGGTTCTTTTTGAACTGCGTCAGTGCCTGTTTTAGCTCCTTTGCGAGTAACTATGTTGATGTTTCATCTTTCATCCCTTGCTTTGACTGAAATCCACTGAACATACATTCCTCTTTTCCTGAATATTCACTAGTAGTGTCGGAAATTCCTCTGTATCATGGTCTGATGTGCGACAATACATACAAGTTCTAGTGGAAGTGGACATTCCCTTGCATAAAGTCCTAGTTGCTGAAAATTGTGACATGTGACTGGTCCTTTACCTCATCTGAAACCTCCTTTGGCTCGTCCTCCTCCTCTATAGCCTGCTCAATCACCTCTCAGTCCATTATACTGAGGCACCTGATTATACTACGCAGTATTATACTAACGTTGTGTCGAGTTGCAATGCGGATGTGCGTTATTGTATGGTTGTTGCACAATATTATACTGTTATTGGGAAGTGTTCTATGGAGCTGGGAATTGACTAAACTATGGCACTACTTTCCCAGTCATCATTTCCCAGTCATCATTTTGGCCTGTACCCTATATGCATCTGATGTCCTTTCTCGCATCATCTCCATAGTTCTACAATCTTTATCGTCGTGGCCCACTGAGTTGCAAAAGGTGCAATATGAACTCTTTGGGATTGTCTAGTATTTCTACATCATCGTGCAGTGATAAGGGTCGTGACCCAGTTTCTTACAGATTTCACACCATAATCCTCCCGTTGGTAATGGATTTAGCATTCCTACTTCCATATACTGCGCGAAAGTTGGACATTCATTCTTGTGGTGTCCTATCCTACACGTGGTACACCAAATGACTTCTTGTTTGTCCTTGGTATTATTCTGGTTCAGCTAAAATGTGAGATTATTCAAATCCTCCTTCAGTTCTTCGATAGCTGGGTCAATCTATTGGTACTGGTTTTCTTCCAGTTGCAAGTGTTCCTGTAGAACCTCTTCTTGCATTTGAAATTTATGTTTTCGTAAAGGGTATTTTAAGTGTGGGAGTAGTGAATTGACAAACAGGTGTCGATGTTGCATATCGATCATGAGATATTTTAACTTTCCCTTCAATTGCTTGAATCTCTAGTCAATCTCCCATACAGACTCTCCTAGTTTCTGTCTTATTTCGATCATCTCATTCATGTACTGATCCTTTGATCTTGGCTTCTGGAACTCATTAATCAGTAATTTCTTAATGTCTTCCAGTGTCCTTGTCATCCCAGGGGAACTGTTTGTGTCTAGACTCATGTACCAGTCTAGTGCACGGTCTATTAGCGCAATATCTAGTTGCGTGAGTTTGGTATATTCATCAGTGATCTGTTTTGCTTCCCATATTTTCACAAATTAACAAGTGCTTCTCAGGGTCTTCTTTTGCTTCTCCCTGAAATTCTGGTAACCTGATGGTAGGATCGTGTAATGCCATTCTGAATACTGAACTACTACCTCCTCTGTGTGGTGTATATACTTAACTAGTGCTGCCTGAACTGACTTCTCCAGTTGTTTTTCCTTGTGTAGATGTACTTCCTGGTTTCAGACTTCCTCTAAAATGTGGTTTTCTAAATGGTGGTGTTCTCTTTCGTGTATTAGTTGCACATGGGTTTATGGGTTCCACACTGACATTAATATGGATAGGATGGATGCCTTATCCTCCCGTTCTTGGACCTTTCATATTCCTCTCATATGTTGCACACAAGATTTCCTCAATATTCTCCATAGCCCAAAGATCCTCTACCTCTTCCTCATCACTCACCAAGCCTTTCCTCATGGCTATAGATCTCTTCTTGGTATTCACCTTCTATTGGTAGGGTGCTTCGCTATGCATCTTTCTAGTTTTCTCCAAGATCCACCAGATCTGTTTGTCATCCATCATGATCGGGTCCAAGCGTTCCTCCTTATTTCCTGTATCCTTGCCTCCTTCCATTTCTCCTCTCTCTGTTAGTGCTTCCCCCCTTTCCCCATGCATGCAAGGAAGTTTAGTTGTTTGATTCCATTGTCATTACACCCTTGTTGTATAGCAGTATCTTAATAGAAGTATATAATGATCAACTGTACCTTCCTCGAGGTCCATGTAGAAATTATTTCTCTATTGCACTGTATGAATTTTCTATGTCAACTGCAAACACTGTTATAAAACCTGCCACAATATTTTCAAGCCAAAAGTCTACTACGCGGGTGAATTTGTTGTTCACCTGCTGTAACTTCTCAATCTGTACTAGGGTCCAATCTAACCATCGAATCCGGTTCGGCGTGTGGTTATCCTTGAACCTTAGTATCCACTCCTGCAATAGATGCAAAAAATCACAGAAAAATACTTTGTGCAAATCAGTAAGCACGTATTTGTCCAGATATTTACAGGGTGTTATTCTAGGGTTTCTATTGTCTTTCTATGCAAACTCTATCTCTTTGGTTGTCAACCAATTTTTGATTTCTGATTTTGTGGGGTTCCATAGTCTCAACATCCCCTTCTAATGTCTCATTACTCTCTTCTTTTCTTTGCTCGTTTCCCACTCCACCTATCTAATCTACTCAATCCTCCTCTGTTCCTTCCAACAACAATGGAACCATTTGTTGGGTTTTATTCTTCCTTCTCTACCCTCTAATTTATTGACCCAGGGTTCATGTCTTTGGGTTTCCATCAAAGCCTCTAAAACTATCGGCCCTCCTGGTAACCAGAAGGCAACACAACACACAGAATGCGTCGTGTAGTCTCACCCGCGATAACTTTAATGGGTGGTTGTAAGACTCATGTGTTTACAACCTAGGATTGAGTGTGAGATATGGGATCTTTATTTTGAACCATTTATTATAACTTGTGATTTCAACCTACTGTTATTCGCGACTATGCAGTAACCTTCATAGCTTATACCTTCAATATCACAACAACATTTAAACAAGAAATGTAATAACTCATTCATTCATTAAGCACACCAAATAACTGTTGAAAATATGATAAAGATATGCATGAATTCATCACATTACATAGATGTTACCATGGTTCACCCCCTCCTGGAATATGTCCACAAAGATTTGGCTCTTGGCTCTTTTATTATGGTAGTTTTGCGTATCCAGCATCGTGCACTTACAATTCACCTCATATGGGTAAGATCTATATGAGGAGAAATAGATCGCACCTGGCTCCTCAACTTGTAATCTAATCCTCAGATATTCCTTCTCTCCTCTCCTCTAGCTCAACAACTTACAAAATAGTACATAACAACATTACAATTCGCATCGACTGGTACATATCTATGATGTAACAATAATGCATACCAAAAAAAAGGGGAACCCTTACGATACCTACGTATCTGTATTTATAAATTTCGGGCTCTTCATCCATTTACAATATATTACCAAAACCCTAACCCTATCGACATTAGGTCTTCCTCCCATGCATGCATGCTACTCCTCCTTTCAGCTATCGCTCCCCTTGTGCATGCTTTCTTGCATGTTATGTTTCATTCCAACTGTCGCTTTACTTTCTGTACGCTTTCTTTCCCCACAATCATCCTTCTTTCGACTTCGGTCTACTGTAAACACCAAGTAACACACAACTACTTAATCAGTGACACATAGTCACAACCAGTGGAATACATCTACCACAGTAGAATACATCTACTTTCCAGATACATACAGTCTCCATAGAAATCATATCATATGATATCAACTTTCACAAAAAAACAATATCATGATATAAAATGAGTCATCTGAGCCATTCTTCCACTCACATATATGAGATCTGGAAGAGAATATTCCCTCATAAAGTCAAACATCAACCATGATCTATCTGAACTATTCTTCTCAAGAATAGAAGAATAATTGTCTTGATTTATGAGCTTGGACCATTCACCTATCTGGGCCATTCCTATGGCACTTAAAAAAGTGAAACCTGGAGAGAATGAGTGTTCCCTAGGGAATGTCTATCCCTGATTGTTGAACCTAGACCATTCACCTAACTAGTCCATTTCTCTGGCACTAAACAAAGTGCAACCTAGAGAGAATGAGTCTACCCTAGTGAATGACTATCCTGCACCAACCTCCAAAACGAACCATTCTTTGAAACTGGTCACAACTATGAACTTCAAAAGAATTATTGCCTAACAAGGTGGATCATTCTACTTGACCACTACTGAGAGTGAGTGTCAAGAAGAAATAATTTCCTATACCATTCCCCCACACTGGACACAAGGGGAGTCAATGTCTATGGTACATAAACAATCTATTGAACCATTTTCATTACGAAAATGACCGTCCGATCTCGACCATTTTCTGAACTGGAAAATGCCCTTCCGTCAGAAATCTCAAACTACTTTCCGAACTGGAAAGGAATTGCTAATCCTAGACCATTTTTCAAACTCAAAAATGATTGTCCATAAATAGATAACACATCAGTTCTCCCTCCCAACATGAGATTCATATCTTCCCTTTTCAATAAGGAAGTCGTCTCCACAAGCTCCAACTTGTTTCTTGAGTATGCAAAATTTTTCATCTTGGACAGAGGCTTTACCAAAATATCTACTATCTTCTCATGTGCGGAGATATATTGGACAACCACTTCTCTTTTCCAGACCTTATCACAGAGAATGTAATTCTTTATCTCAATGTACTTCGATCTTTCTTGAACACTGGTTTTGTTTGACGGATTCATATATCTCTTGATCATTATAGTATATCATGGTTGGATTCAACTCTTTTGTTTCCTTCTAGCTCATGACATCGTGACAAGGCTCAAACTGGAACATATCCAAGTGTCACTTCTTTTGTCATCATGAG